>WSXT02113491.1:0-11132 GCA_011762715.2 Neuroterus valhalla
GCGTGGCGGTCTCGGGTAGATGAGGCAATGAACTTTCGAGTTCCAAATGCTGATAAATAATAATAATAATAAATAATAATATTACTTTTACTTCTATCGAATTCAAGATATTTCTTGACAAAATTCAAGATATTCTGACGAGATTCAAGATAAGTCAGCATGATTCGAATTATTATTATTTTTTTTTGTCTAATTCAAGTTATTTGGACTAAAATTAGTTAATTCAACTAAATTTGAAATTATCCTCATAAACAAAGGAAAATTTTGACTGCATTCAAGATAATTTGATAGAATTTGAATTAATATTTCTTATTTTTCATTTTACTTGATTATTCGGATTCTAATATTGTTACGTAGTTATGTCGACTAAATTTGAGTCAATAGTACTAAATTAATCCTACTTCTATCAAATATAAGATGTCTTAAAAAATTCAAGATATCCTGACGAGATTCAAGATGATTCAGCATGATTCGAATTATTACTTATTTTTGGATTTAAGTTATTTGAACTGAATGAGGGATTCTACTGGATCGATCTATATCAACTGAATTAGAGTAATTTCGACCGAAATGAAGCTTACTTTACTTATTTCAAATATTTAGAATATTATTATAGAATATTCTTACTTTTTTGTTCATAAAAAATCCAAAAAATTAGTTAACATCTGTTAACATTCATTTTAGAACATTTAGAACATTATACTAGAATATTTTCACTTATTTATTTATAACAAACCCAAAAAGTTCATTAGCATTCGCATCCCCATTAGACACATTTTTTGGAAAGTTGCTTCAAGCTTCCTGGGTTTTCTTTAAATGAATCCAAGTTGTTACAAAAACCGGTGTAAAATTAAAAGTTTTTTTATATGAATATAGAAGAATCTCTAGTCAGAAAAACTGCATGATTATAAGAGAATGAGTACCTTATATTTACCCTCCTAACTTGTCTTGAAATTTGATTTAGTAAAAAATTATTTGTTTCGTCGGAAATTTGTATTTTTACATTCTTATTCTCAATGGGAAGGTATTGGTTTCATGTGCAAATTGAATTCTTTCGCGGATTTTATCAAATCTCCACGTTTTGAGACCCCCTGAGTCAGAAAAGATGGTTTTTACTAAGGTGTCTGTCTATCTGTACCCTGTAATCTGTGTTCTCGATAACTTTCGAAAGAATGATCGGATTGGATAGCCCTTTGACACACATTTCGAGGGACCAAAAAGACAGGTCGAGTTCGTTGACCAGCTATTTTGGATGAAAAATGAAAGAGGGGGAACATTTTGAGCATTTTTTTGTTACACTTAGAAGTTCTTCTTTCAAGTCATGGCTAGTTTTTCTCTTGGCTAATTTCGAATACATTAATGATAGTTTCTTTGGTAGGAAAATAATTTTTTTTTCAAGATTCATTATTCGCACTGATATTTCGCTATTCTAATTTTTGTAGGAAATGTAACTGTATCACAAAATTCCTTTTTTGGGCATTCACATTTTCGAATCAAAAATACAGCTGTTTTATAGACAACTCGTATTTCTGGTTTGGAAATGTTTTATTTTGGATTAACTTTTTGTTTGAAAATTCACGTTTTTTCGGTAGGAATATAAACTTTTTGAGCTCTAAGTTTAACTATTCTATCAAAAATTTGCCTTTTTCAGTGGAAAGATGATCATCTTGGTAAGGGAATTGAACTCTGGCAGTCGAGAATCACATTTTGTTTTGTTTAAAATCAAATCATTTTTCAAAAAGTCATCCTCCATGATTGAAAACAAAACAATTCCTATTGATCATGGAGCTACTTTGTTGGGAATATGTATATGTGAATTATATTAAATTGTTTTTCGATTTGAAATAAAAATCTTCCCTAGTAGAGGAATTATTTTCTTTGTAAGATTCACCATTCTGATACACAATCGTACCAGTTGTGGTTGACAATGTAACTTTTTTTTGTTGAGATAATTAGTCTTTTTTTAAATTAAAATTGATGTTTCTAACTGAAAATTTAAATGATATATTTATTGTTAGGAAGTTTTCTTCTCTAGTTGAAATTTGAATCTTTTATTGAAAAATCCATATTTTTTGGAGAAATATTGATTAACTTGGTTGAACATTTATATTCGTGGGTTGATGAAACAACTCTTTAAAGCAAATCCGTCTTTATGGTTTGAAAAGTCCATAATCCGGATAAAATGTCGTCTTTTTGTTTGCAAATTCATCTTTTTCGTTGAAAATTTCATGTAATTTTTTGGTTAAAAATGCCACTATTTGGTTGGAAATTAATGTTTTTGTTCAAGAATTCGACTAATCTGTTGGTTTTTCACCAAAGTAGGAAGAAAAACATGCGCATCAAATGATCTAGTATAAATTAAACTCTACAAAAGTATTTATTAGGTTTTCCTCTCGCACAACAATTGACCCTTTTTGAAAATGCATTAGAATCTTAAAATGGATAATAAAAATGTGAGTAAAGTAGTCCAGGATGTAAAAAACACGTGTTAAGGTCAACGGTTTAATGGATTTAGTGATCTAACTGTTGAAGGATTAAATGCTCTTGGTACCGGTTTAATATTATTTTCATCTAGAGCATTTAACTGCTCAGCGGATAAACCGATTTTCTAATTCGTTAATCATCGCCGTCATAGCTGTGTGAAGTATTTCTCGTGGAATGCACACAATTCATTGAGTTGTCACTCTATAGCCCAACCAAGAGAAAATATAATATATATTTGTGGTACCCAACGTCACAATATCACAAGAATCTCTCCTTCTAACTTATTTATAGTGCAGGGGAAAAAACAAGAGTAAAATGGAGCACATTTATAAACACTTTTTTTCACCAATGACATGGAATGAAACATGGTGAGAGTAGAAAAGGTGTCACAAGGCGCAGCTTTTTCGCATGACAATAGAAAAATGGCTCACGGGTCCTCCATTTTCAAGCGGGATATTCAAATCGTTTGGAAGAATAATTTTCTTTTGAGTGTTCATTAATACTTTTACATAAGGAGAGTAGCCATATATTGTAAATAATGACAAAAAATAACCCACAAGTATTTCTTCATTGAAACGAAATTGAAAAAATGAAGCAAAATTAAAAATCTGTGTAGGAAGTATCGACTTGCAATTTCATTCATAAAAAATGACAATGATATCAGTACCAGAAAATGAAGGGATTTGAAAATTTTGTTTTCATCGCAATAATTATATTCACAATTGGAATTAGTTTACTTGATTTCGTATGTCTTCACACGGAAAAAAAGTCCTAGAAATTTTCCTTGACCGAGTCTGTGACTTTAGGATGAGCCTAAAAGTGCTTGAAATTTTGAAAATATAGTATTTAGAAAATTAGGAAAATAATGCTTGAAGAAATACAAGAATTCTCAGATTGTGTGGAGCACGAGTCAATGAAGCACTTCTAGACTGCATAAACAAAAAAACTCACACGAGTCAATGAAGCATTTCTAGACTACATCAAGAAAACATCTGCAGATAAATTTGTAAACCGTCGAACACTCCAACAGCAAAAATGTTGCAAATCCAGGAATCTTGTTCCTTAACTGTGTTTGAATACTTCCATGACTTTTTTAAATTTTTCTATGATAATTTAAGACCCCTTCATAAAAAGTATACGAGACTTTCTGGAAATGATGGCCTGTCCAGAAGTCTAGCACTAATCTAGTAATTTTTCCAAGACTTATTTTTTCCGTGCACGTAACACTATTTTTATCTTTGAAATTGTTTTGAAATGAAGAATTTATTCTCTGAACTAAGAGATTTTCTAACACAGTGAGCATCTTGTGAAAGAAACTTCCTTTTTTATAAAAATATATTAAAGAATGAAGTGTGAAAACTTATTGAAAAAACTCATTGAAAAATAATCCATACGCATTCCACCTTAATGAAGTGTTTCATTTACTCTATTAATATGCAACAATTCACAAGCGTATTAGCTTATATTAATCAATTTTAACTGCTACATGAATAATATAATATATGAAACGTGCATGCAAAATATAATGTTAAATGTAAATATACGATTAATGATTTCTGTGAAACATTACACTAAGTTGCTCATCGAAGCGATATATTTTAATTTTCTTTACATTTTTTTTACGTTTACTTACCTCATTCTACGGAAAAATCACTAGTTACATTCCACGAAGTATCAATTTGTGGTTCAAAGAAGGTTATGTTCTGTATTTCTAGGTTCCCGGGTTCTTCTAAAATAACGTATTCCACGAATTTGTAATTTCCAAATATAATATGACATTAAATCATTCTTTCGTCTTTCTTCGAAGCTCTGCAAAACTCACAAACTTGTGTCACAAATAAATTTATTGTTTACTTAACAAGCGCGCAACCACCTACGCAGTAACTATGTATTAACAATATGGCCGGCCGTTTAGCCACTTTTAAAATCTGCGCACAACCCCTCGTAAATGTGTCACGAGTGTTGCGACACCTTGTCTACTCCCACCATGCATGTGATAGTCGGTCACGTGACCAATTACATGGTTTATATTGGGCGGCGTAACTGAGAACAGGGCTTTAGAGCCCTTTCTCGAATATAATTAATAAAACGGAGTGGCTATTTCGCCCGATAAAGCTGGCGAAATAGCAGGCTTCCCTTGTTTCGTCCGATGATGACTGCGAATTGCGGAAAGTAGCTTATTTCGTCCACCAGAATTAATGCAGAAGAGGGAGGCAGGCAAAATGTTAACAATAAAAAGATTAGTTATTTCTTATAAAGTCAATGTTATAAATGCGTCAGCAAATTATGGGGAGCTAGTTATAACCTTAAGATAGAGGCCAAAAAGGTTTAGTGGTTATAGCCATCGCTGTTAGGTGGCGCAGACATCGGAGGCGCGAAACTTTAATTTCTTTACATTATTGCTTTCGCGGTGACGATTTTTCCATTCGGAAAATTTCAATCTGAAATTATAAATTGATAACTATTTCACTTTAAATCCTTTCAATTCGGAAATATCCTATTTCATGAACCTGAGGTCATTCGATTTCGAGAGCTTCTTTTCCAAAATCATTCAAATTGAAATTGAAAATATGTATTCATGAACTTTTAATATGAAATGATCCAACTAAGAACGTCCCCATGTGAAATTTTTTTTCGAAATGTTAAAATCCAATGTTAATTCAAAAAGCCGCGTCTTCGACAGATTTCAATTCGAACTTATTCAATATCAAATTGAAAGAGCTTGAATGGCTATCGGCCTATTTTTAGATTTTGAATTGAAGATTGTTTGATTTCATCAAAAAATCCAATTAACTTTCATTAAAAGGAGCATTAAGAATTGCATTATTCCAGAATTATACTTCGAAAAGAGGAAAAAATCAAATCGTATGTACTTGGGTGCATGGTAACTATTTGAAAAGGAATAATTTTCAATATAGAAGACTTCACAATTGAGAAATTTCAGATTGAAATAAGGGCAATAGGATGGGTAGAACTAAGAAAGATTTTGAATGTTATCATTCATGAACAAATAACAAGATTAGGAAAAGTGCAGAATTCATGAAATTTTTAGATGTGAACCATATTAGTTCAAAATTTTCAAATAGGATTATTATCGTGTGAGCTCTATCAATTCAAAATTGAATTATTCCGAATTAAAATCTGTCGAAGATGCCAATTTACAATGGGAAACAAAAAACAAGAGCAATTTTATTGTAACATTATTGTGGTCGTTCTTTACTCATTCCCCTCCCTTTCTCCAAATTTGAATCCTCGTGATTGTAGCCATGGTGAAATAGAGACACAGTGTGTTCTTGCGCACGACCAATAAAAAAAACTTCCAAAACGCCGCCATGTTGGATAATTAATCAATCAGAAAGTGTTGTAAGAATTTAGGCCTAGAGTACTATGTAATATAATTCCGCGTTAATTCATCTGATTTGTTGATTCCTCAATATGGCGGCGTTTTGGAAGTGCGCAGAACAGGATGAAAATTGGTCCACGGAGGGAACACACCATGATTGTAGCAAGTATAATAGTATTTGAATCTTGCGCCTTCGATGCTTGCGCCGCACAGTGGTTCAATATTCGAAAAAGCTGGCCGAAACCTCAAAATTCGAAGTTATCGGATGAGGTTAATGTTCTTTTATACTTGTGTAGGAAACATTGGAGCATTTTTTTGTGAAAGCATATTCACTATATTCAAAACTGTCCTTGTGGCGAACAGTTGAACTTAACTCTTTGCCGAATTCACGCGTTTCAGTGTTTTTCGATTTTCGAGCGTTCAGCGAAAAACGTTGTTCTGTGAGTTCATGCCATAAATGGACGAGGTGACATGGAGGATATTCCTGAAGGTACATATAATTGTTGCTCGATTCCGTATTTACATTTCGAACGAGTAAATTTATGGTATCGAGAGTGAAATGTGCCCCTCAAAAAAATTTTTTTTTCTTTATAAAATTCAGGAATATACTTAGTGAATTCTTTTGTTGGATGCGATTGCGCGCGTCGGTGTTTTCCGTTTTAATCGCAGAAATTATTCAACTTCTTGATTCCTTTAAAAAAAGTTGCCCTGGGTTACCTCCGTAGAAATGAATGCGTATTTCACATAAAAAAAGACATTTTTGTCAATTTTATACAGAATTCTCAATGTTAGGTGAATCAAGTTCGAAATTCACCATTTCTCTTAATAATCAGTCACCAGATGCGAATAAAATATTACTTTCCAAAGATCACCCCCATGAGTCTCTTTTATAGGGTCCCAAAAAACCCCCATAAGTGAGAAATTGGGTTTTTCGAGTTTTTGACGCTAATTATGATTTTTTGCGGTTTTTTCGAAGCAGATTGTTTCAAATACATGAAATACTGCTTTATACTGATGATTAGATGTTTAATAAAATTGTTTAAACAACTTAATATTGTTTTTAGCAAATTTCTCTTACAAAAGGATTAGAAAGTTTATTTTTTTCTGGATTTCTCATTTTATCTTCAGCGCTTTAGTTATAGCGAGGTAATTATTAAATCAAGTTTAAAAAATAATTGTTTAAACAATATGTTGATAATAAAGTAATATTCTCTTAGAATATTACTACAAAGTTTCGGTTTTTTCTGAAATCTGCAACTTTCCGTCCACTTTTCACTTGGAGTGAGTAACGATTGAACCTAATTAGGCAAAAATAATTGTTTAAACGAATTAATATTGTTTATAGCTATCTTCGTCTAAATTTATACTACATAGCTGCGGTTTCTTCATGAAATTCTTAACTTTTACTCACTTTTCAATAAGTGTAGAGTGATTATTAATTCCAGTTTAAAAAAATGAATGTTTAAACAATTTATCATCATTGCTAATGATATTCTCTTTGCTTGGTGATAGAAACTTGCGGTTTTTTCTGAAATTTTTAACTTTTTGCCCACTTTTCACTTAAAGTGAGTTGATATCTAATTTAATTTAACAGAAATAATCGTATGAACAAATTATTATTTTTAATGACTATCTTATCTTAGATTGGTGCTAAAAGTTGCGGTTTTTTCTGAACTCTTAAGCTTTTTGTCCACTTTTCACTTATTGAGGTAATAATTAATGCGTCTTAACAAACATGCTTATGTAAACAATTTATTATTGTTTAAAAACATTTTCTCTTAGATAAGTGGTAAAAAGTTGTGAGCTTTTCTGAAATTCACCTTTACCTTTAGGTTTACCTTTACCTTTACCTTTTCAGCTGTGAACAAGTAATAAATAAAGATCAGAGTGAATAATATTTTGAACAATCACTTTCTTTTTTGTGAATATATATTTGTGAATTAAAACAGAACTCATTTTTGTGGAAAACAATGGAAAATTTTTGCAAAATGTCCGTCATTTTGAGTCCGCCATTTCGAATTTTGAATTTTTGATATCATTTTCGAAATCAGCGACCCAAACACCTCTTTATACTCATTTTAGTGTAAAACAATAGAAAATTTTGGGAAAATATCCGCCATTTTGGATTCGCCATTTCAATTTCTCGAATCTTTAGTATCATTTTTTAAATCAGAGACCCAAAAAATTCCTTTGTACTCATTTTCGTGAAAAACAATAGAGAATTTTGGAAAAATGTCCGCTATTTCGGGTCCACCATTCTGAACTTTGAGTTTTTAGTATCATTTTTGAAATCAGCGACCAAAAAACCTCTTTGAACTCATTTTCGTGGTAACAATGGAAAATTTTGGAAAAATGTCCGCCATTTTTGATTCGCCAATTTGAATTTTGATTCTTCAGTATCATTTTTGAAATCAGTGACCCAAAAAACCCCTTTGTTCTCATTTTCGAAGAAAACAATACAAAATTTTGGAAAAATGTCCGCCATTTTGGGTCCGTCATTTTTAATTTTGAATCTTTAGTATCATTTTTGAAATCAGCGACCCAAAAACGTGATATGAACACTCAAGAAGTCATAAATATTACCTCTTTGAATTTTGGCCAGGAATTTCGGATATTGAACCACTGTGCGCCGCCCAACTGGATTGGTTATAACTGGGCAGGCTTGCCTTGCTTTCAACATTTTTAGGTTATTTTCCTAAATTTCACAAAAGAGTTTATTTATCACGTTTTTTTTTATTACGTTTTTATTACGTTCTATTTACGTTCATCATTTATTACGTTATCTTCCTGTTTATTCATTTCCAATAACATTTATAATAACATTCCACTTCATTGGAACGTTTTTTACAAATCCTTCTTATTTTTAGTTATTACCAAACTTTTGTACTCCTAATAAGGCCTAGCGTCGCTGAGCAAAAGTAAAAGCTTTTCGAATGTTCGAAAAATTTTGTTAACATTCCTATTTTTGATGTGTGCCATATAGTTTTTGAACGGCTCCATAGGAAAAATTTCCATTAGTTGAAAAAGTGGGACAACTGAATTCGCGACTGAGTCTGAAGAGTTATTCATTAAAGCGCGAGAAATCTCGAGGAGTCCGGCAAGCTTAATTGTCTTCCGAAAAGAAAAAGTTCTATCCTTAGTCTTCGAAGTTGAAAAGAGGATTCTTTCTAGTGTAATTACTATTCATTCGGTCTTCTTTTCTTTTTGGTCGTAATTTGATAGTTCAAGCATTCTTGGGTATAACCATCACTTCGAAAAGTTTAAATAAAACTATAATAAAACTTCCTTTTAAGGAATAATAGATGTTTAATTCAAACAAAGATAATGAAATTAATTTTTTATATAATGCAAAGTACTTTTTAGTAAAGATTCAAATTTTAAGTACAGTCCACTCAAATTTGAATGAAAATCAAAATTTTGAGTTCGATTTACTCAAAGTCATCAATAGACACTTATTTTTATTCTGCCAAATAACATTCATGCAAAAAACATTAATTTAAACTCAGCAACAAACATAATTTCATATTCTTTCGAAAATCTTCAATGCAGTTGAAATGTAATGAGCTTAGAAAGTAATCTTGAAATTAAGTAGAATAAACTTGAATTTAGTCTGACGAGAATTCAAAGTCAGTCGATTATCCAATTCAGTACGATTATTCTCAAATCGACAGAAATAACTTAGATCCAGCAACAATTATTAATTTAAATACTGTCAAATTACCTTAAATACATCCGACATTAACCTAATTCAGTACAGTTTTCTTAAATCCAGTTCAACTATTTTGAAATCCGCAACAAACATCGATTTATATTCTATGAAATTCTCTTAAATGCGGATGAAATCAGCCTAGACAATTTCCGAATTCAGTAAAACAAAAATTTGAATACTCATATTTCAAACCTGAAAAGTTAATGTTTGACCAAACAAATGAATTTTTAAGTTTCACTATGGAATTTCCAAATGGAATAAGTTGAATTTTCAGTTGAAAGAATCACTTATAAAAAAAGATAACTCTCAAAGAAATTGTAACATATATACACAAAATGATAACATTCCAAATAAGATTGTGAATTTCTAATTGTAGTAGTTGAATTTTAAACCAGAAATATTATTTCGCAAGTGGAATGACGAATCTTTAACTAGAATAGTTTTTATTTTTGACCAAAAATTACTTTCAACCGAAAAATACAATCTTCCAGCAAGATAGTTAAATTTTGAACTATAAAAATAATAATTTTGAACCAAAAATGTAATAATAATATTTTCGGCCTAGAACATTAATTTTAAACCAAACATAAGAGTTTTCGACTCAATTGAAAATTATTTAAATGTTTAACTTGAATTGTAAACCCTTAAGAACGATTGAGCGCACCGATAATAAAAGGGCGTCTCCACGTGAAACTCGGTGAAAGAATCGTCCAGAAACAAAAAGCTCGAGAAAGAGAAAAAGGCGACAATTCCTTTACTTCACGCGGAGACGCCCTTCTATGATCGGTGCGCTCAATTTTTGAACTAGAAAATTACCTTTCGAATAAACAGATAATTTTATACCAAAAAATTTATTTTGTAACAAAATATGTGAATGAACAACGAAATAAAAGAATTTCCAATTCAAAAAGACAAATCATCATTCATATTATTGAATTTTGAACTAGAAAAGATCAATTTTCCACTGAAAATGAAACAATCAATTTCCAGTCGAAGAAATTAATTTTCCATGTAAAAAATTTAGAGTTAGATGTGGAAAACTTTCTGTTCCAAACTAAGTCGTGAAGTATATAAATTTGCGTTGTCAAAATTTATAGAAAGATATTCTAAAACTTAATAATTATGTATTTCAACACATTGCGATGTTCTTAGTTTCAATCCTGGACATGTAAAATCATTTTTATAATCGAATCAATTTTGTATTTGGGCAGTTTTTCTCCTTTGCTGTGCTACATGTTCAGGATGTCCAGGACCAGAAGTGGGGTTATGTTTTAGGGATGGGAAATTATCGATAATTATCGATAACTATCGATAAGTGTTTCTATCGTTAAGTATCGATAACTGGCTAGCTTAACGATAGTTATCGATGATTCGCCATTGACAGCAGGCAGGGAATACATTGACAGACAAACGTTCTCCCCTGACAACTTTCTTCCCTTTTCGAAGATAGTTTCTATGTACAAAATTCTCTCACTAGAGCGGCGCTGCACGCGGCACGCTTTACAAAAGCCTTGTGGTGAACGGGCTAAACCAGTGATTGTTCCAAAAAATGCAGTATTTATTCGTAAATGGGTTGATATGTGACTTTTCGGTGAT
>WSXT02113502.1:0-11132 GCA_011762715.2 Neuroterus valhalla
GAGTCCGAGGGCTCGGGTTCGGCGGATTATCGGCCGATCACTTGAGCGCGTGAACGAACGAGTTGACTTGTCGCGCCGCACGCCGAGAAAACGGGCATTCAGGCGTCCACGCATCAGAGCAGACGACCGTCTCAGTGTGGAGCGCGCAGACGCCCCATTTCCCTTTCCGTGCTAAAGTACCTAAATTTAGTAGTGGTACTGTTACAGTGAAAAATATTGTTGGAGAAAGTAATGTTCTTGATTAAGTAATTAAAGTATTTTTATTGTTCAGAGTGGTTCAGAATAATATGCATACTAAAGCCCTGTGGCAGCCATGTTTTGATTTGATACAGCAGCGTCTCTTTGCCCGCAGTGAACGTTTCCTTTTCCAATATATTACCTTTAACTTATTTAATGTACATTAAACGTATATCATTGATATTGAAACAAAAATACTTGCATTGTTTTTTCTATAATTAGGCAAATGTGTCTCTAACAATTTTCCCTTATCTCATATAGTTTTGCCATGAATCACATGTAGATCTTTTTAAAGTGAACAATTTCGTTTCCAAACATTGAAAAACAGGTGATAATTTTCCTAGTTTGCGATTTTTCCACTTTTTTTCTAGTGTCTACCACCTGTCCACGTCCGACGTCTGGTAACCTTAATTGATGGTAATCATCATATGATATACTTATTAACTTATCATCATTATCAATCATTATCTTGAAAAATGAGTTCTACCAATTCGTGAACAACTAAAGCCCTAAGAAGTTACTAAAATATATGTGATTCCCTAAGAGTATATGTAAGTAAATCGAATAGGTCGATATTTTGGTCGATTTTTGTATTATTATTGTTCAAACTAGGCACGAACCAGAAAAAATTTAGAATTTTTGTACCATTAGAAAAAATAGCCATAAAATCGCCAACACTGGAAAATCGACAAAAAAAGCAGCCATAGCCAAACCACAAACCATCTTTTTTCCCGCCATGGTCAGTAGAAAACAGTTAAATAGCCAAAATGTCGAGAAACCGCCAATGCTGGCAGCCCTGCCTAGAAGATCCTTAATTTTCGTGCGCAGGGGCGCCGTTGTCCTCTTCCTATACATGGAAAAGTGTGCGAGTGAGAATTGAGAAAGTTTGTCAAATTGACATAAGTTAGAGAGGTTATTTTCGTTTGTTTTGATGCTGGTAGCAAAGTGTTTTCAATTGCAAGTTATAATTATTTAAATGATAAAAGTCTCTATTGATCTGGTTAAGTGGAGGACGTCAGCATTAAGACTTCTAAAATTGGAAGAGTGCATCATAAAAGTGGTAAGTATGTGGACTATTATGAAATTGTTCAATCATGAAATTCAAATTGTAGTACACTATTTTTTTTTAGATCGTTCGTTGGATTAAAGAGTACTGCTCTTTTTTAACACTTCCAACCATTTTTATCGTAAAAAAAACTTGTATAATTAAAAATATTATCGATCTAGTTGCCTAGAATTGCAAATATTTTAAACCGTTAAATATTTTAATCTCAATCTTATATGTATTCTTTTTCATCTTTCACATATTATATAGTCAAGGATTTTTTAGTTTGATTTGAACGAAGTTGTGGGATAGTGGACAAAACTCCCAGAGACAAATCTCCCACAAATCTGAAGTTGTCTTTTCGCATAAAACAAGTCATTCAAAAATGTTATCACCCCTAGCAACCACTATGTGCACTCACTTTTTATTCGCGATTCAATTTTTCTTCTTTTCGTTATCTCGATAATCACATTTTTGAATGAATGTTTTCATGCAAAAAGCCAATTTAAGGTTTGTGGGAGATTTGTCTCTGGGAGTTTTGTCCACTATCCGAAGTTGTGCTGCAAGATTATAAAAGATTTAATGTGCAACATCGTATCCTGATCGGAAAATGTTCAGTCATTAAAAAAAATTGTTTGTTCTAAGCAATGAGGTGTCATGTTCCGGGTTGTGGTTCACGTTACGTGCCGAAGAAGGCGAATATACATCGCTTTTTTAAAGCCCTCACTGTACGTACAATAAATGTCTAATGTATTTTATTGTTTTACATAACTGTCATTCAATTTTAATAAAAATGATTTAGAAATTTAACATTCATTTTATGATCCTATTTTTCTATATAAAGGAGAAGCAGTTGCAAATGTGGCAAGACATTTTATTGCGTTACGGTGTAGATGATTTTACTGTAAATCACGCAATTTGCGCTCTCCATTTTAAGGAAGACGACATTGAAAAGTACCGCACAGAGTTTAAGACTGATGGGCTGGCCTACAAAGTGCCCCTGAAACGACATGCTCTACGGTATAATGCAGTTCCAACGATTCTCCCGTCAAAGATTAAGTTGAAACATGAGTATGCAGTAAAATTAGACGATGAGACTATCGCCAAGCAGAAGGAAATGTTTCAAGCTAGCTGTGCTAATGATGCAAAAGATAAGCCAGTGAAGAAGATAGTGAGAAAAAAGGCTGTGAAGCGGGAAATATCAACTGACTCTAGTACTGCTGAAGATCTTGTTTTAATGGCCAAATCAACAAAGACAAATGACCTTTTTGAAGCAGTCCTCAACGCAGTAAACAATAATGTCAAAATATCTCCTTATTTGGGTAGTGAATGGGTAACTAATGTTGCAGATAAGAATTGCATAAGGTGGTCTACTTGGAAAGCAGATATTTCTGGTGAAGAGAAAGTAATAATTTTGTTTTCGGATTTAACTGTAAACGTAAGTATTTTAAAGTTCAAAAAAGTATCCTGGTATTATCGTGGAAGTGGAGAAATGCAGTCGATTTATTTAGTCACCTAAAATTTGTTTCATTTTTAGTCAAAAACTTTGTATAATCTCTTTCAATGTCACTCATCCACATGCATGTATTATAAATTTAACGGTGTGTCTATTTCTCCCGTCAACGGGATGGCAGCAAGCAGTGAATCAGAGAGGTTATGTTAAGACAATGTCTATTGATCACGAAAATGTGTGGTTGATAGCCGATTCAACGATGTGGGCATTTCTTAAATATGAAATTTAACAATTTTCAATGAAACTATGTAATGTCCTATGAGCGCCTTTTCCCAAGTTCCCAACAAATCACTGCTTTCTGCCATCCCCTGACGAGAGAAATAGACACTTTATCATTGAAATATAAATTTTTTTTCTAAAATTATAATAGCTCAGTTCTTGATGCTTTTTCAAAAGCGTTAAATTGTAAATGTGCATTTTTGTAAACTTTGTGTTGAACATATAGTACTTTGTAAGTTGTGTTTTAAAAGGTACTCTTTTTAATTGCAGGTCTTCTCCCAAGGAAAAAAAATTGATTTAGTGGAATTTGACGAAGTGAAAGAGTGGAGCGAATTACGTAGTTTGTTCGAGGAAGTGAACAGTATTTCACCTTGCATGAAGTCAGATTGCCAGTCAATAAAATGTGAGGATTAACCCCCTGCAGGTCGTACGAAATTCCCAAGCTAAAACGTATATAGTGCATTTGTAACATTCATATTATAATAATAAATAATTAATTTTCCAAATATAAATATTCTGCCCGACTCCCCCTTCTGCACATATTCCAGTGGACGAAGTAAGCTACTATCCTTATTCCGTCAGGTTCATCGGGCGGAATAAGGGAAGCAGGCTATTTCGTCCGAAAATGCTGGCGAAATAGTCTCGTATTTTTTTATACGCACAGAAATAAAATATAAATAAATTTTTCATGCGTCAGATGTTCTGTCAGTCCCAGTCGCGAGTTCCAAGGTTATTTATTCGTACTCTCAGTGCCAGAGCACGGAACTTTAGCATTCCTCGAACTTTAATGATGAGCTATTTTAATTGGAAAATGAAAATAGTTATTGTGTTTTGTTCAAGAAGATTCAGTTAATATACATTACTCTTCACCGAACTGTATTGGCAGATCCGAATAATATCATAATAAAAATACTTTTTTTCATTTCTCAGCTACAGTGGACGCATGAATCAAAATATTTTTCCTCATAAATTTATTAAAGATCTTAAGAAGCGACTTGCAAAGCGGAAAAAAAATCAAACGAAGAAAAGTTTACAACCTGATAAGCCTAATGTTGTCGATGCAAAAAAACGAAAATGCTGAATTTTATATAAATTTACTGGGAATTAATCAGTTTGTACGATATTTCATCACGTTTAAAATATGTGAGCCATCCCTCACATTGTTATAGTTTTTTAGTACAAATTTATGCATTTTTTCACGGCAACGCTCATTTTCCGTTACCTGATAGTTAGTACTACAAGAAACATTTTCCTTTCAGTTAGTTCGAACAACTTTTTTCCTCAGAAGTTAAACTGTCCAAAGTGGCCGAAATTTTGAGAATCAACGATATGTTTTGAAGTGATTTCGTGAACTTGATCTTTGGTTATTTATTCTTTAGGGGTCGTCCATAAACTACGTAGCCGAATTCTAGGCAACTTTCGACCCCCTCCCCCTTCCGTAGATAAGCGTGGAAATAAGCGTAGCATGTAACGTTCCTTTAATCTGATTCTCGAAATATTCAAATACATCTTTACTTCATAAAAAGAAGGATTTGAATTTTTTTTCCATTATAAAAAAAAACGTTTCGCAAATTTTTTGCCCTGTAAGATTTTTTTAGCTGACCTTAATTTATTAATCGAATTGATGATAGGGAATTTCAGAAAGTAATTATAGTTTTCATTTTAGGATAGGGAGTTTTAGTGAAGAGGTAAAATTTCACTTGGAACAGGGCATTTTTTACATATTAATAATAATTCTTTATTGAGTTACAATCAAGAAACAAAATGGAACGGGAATTTTTCAAACTAATTATAATTCGCATTCAGAAAAGAGGAATTTTGAAAATCGTTCCTTCAATTCAAAATTTGTCACATTTTTAAAGTCCCCTCCTTCTAATTTTTAATAAAGAGAGTACTTCAAGCAGTCTTTAAAGTTGAAGTAGTATTCTAAAGATGAAACATTCACGTTACATCGACGTTTCGGTGAAAATTGGTCTTTTTGAATTGAACATTCTATCATTTCGTTAAAACTTCACATATTTTGTTGAAAAATCGATTTTTTGTAGAAAATTATCGTTTTCTTCGCAAGTTAATATTCTTGTTAAAAAATTCTTCTCTACGGTTAACAATTTAAGTTATGCAGTCAAATATTTTTCATTTTAGTCGAACATTCATCTAGTTGAAAACTCTTACGTTTGGTTTGAAATTAATTTTAAGGCCAAAAATGTCACTATTCCATTTTTGTTCGAAAATTTATATTTTCTTGGTTCAAATTTCAATCATTCTGTTGGAAAAGTGTATTTTTTAGTTGAAAACTCATTTTTTTCCAAACATTGAACTATTCTAGTTAGGTGTTCCTCATTTCAGTTAAAAATTCGTCATTTTTGTTTCTTGTTTAAAATCCAACTACTTCAGTAAGACATGTACCATTTCATTCGATTCTTCATAATTTTTTGTGAAAATGTGAAAATTTGTTCAAGAAGTTAGTTTTCTTTTATTGAAGGTTAGTTTTTTGTGTTATAAGTAATTTCTTTCAACTGAAAATTTAACTTATTCCAATTGAAAATTTCATAGTTTCAGTTGAAAATCTATTTTTTTGGTTAAACATCCATTTTTTTCAATTTAAAATTTGAGTGATACAATTTTCGTTGACGATTTATCTTTTCAGTTAAAGTCACTGTATCTGTTTGAAAACTCAACTCCTTCAGTAAAGATTCTTTTTTTGAGTATAAAGCACTTATGCTTTTTTTTTTAAATTGGGTTTTTGAACTAAAAATGTTACTGTTTCATTTTTGGTTGAAAATAATTACTTTTTGACTTTGAAATTCGACTATTTTGTTAAAACTTTATATTTTTTACGAAAATGATTCTTTCTTTTTGGAAATTAATCTTCATGTTTGAATATTCACCTTCATGGTTCTGTTTGAAGATTCATGTTATTTAAAAATTCATCACATTGGTTGAAAAATGAACTATTTTGTTGGAAATCTGTTGTTTTTTTCCTGTTATCGTAAATTGATTTTCTATGTTGTAAGTTCAACTGTTCCAATTTCTGTAAAAAAATTATATTTTTTTGTTGAAAATAAGAGTATTCTATTTAGAATTGATTTATTTTTCAACGTTTGATCTGTTGTGTTGAAGGATGTTTAGATTTGAATAAAAATGAATGTGAGCGTTTTGCGACAAATATAAATACGTTACACCCTGTAATTTATAAATTACAAGTTTTATTAATAGCAATTACAGTGTGACGAAAATTGAACTCGTTTTTTTTCTACAATACAACATAGTTTATTAGAGTTAATTTATTAATAAATTATTTATTGAATTTTTAAGAAAGGCTACGTAGATCTGATTGAAACTGCCCCTCCACTTCCGTGGATGACCGTAGTATTTCTTACAACTCCCCCTCCCCCACCCCTACAATCGGCTACGTAGTTTATGGACGACCTCTTACGAAAAGTTAATTTCTCTGCTTCTCGAAATATGGGATGATTAAACAACCCTTAAGAAATATTCAAGGACATCATTGTCGTCTACACCTTTCCTATTGACTATAATATAAACCCTATCCTCATCGATTAATCAGAAGAGCTTTTGTAATTTTAGTCATTAAGAGATGTCGATATTCCGCATCAAATGTTCGAGGAATAATAAAACAACCCTTGAAGTAAATGCAGAGGTGGAATAGTCTTTCTATGGACGCTTTCTCTTTTTATTTTAAAGTAATTTAATACTTCAACAGTTGAATAAAAAATCTCTAGTGACTTAAGTCAATGAGAAATGATTATTTCCATACTTGGATGTTAAAGGATATTAACCTCTTGTTTCGGTAAGGCAATGTAAAAATTTGAAACTTTTAGTCAAATCTAACAAAGAGTTAGAGAGAAAAAAAAATTTCCGCTGAAACTTGGACAATTTTTTGTTAAAAACTGTTCATTTTTTTTCGAATTATTCCTTTGCAGGTTGAAGAACACAAAAAGAAAATGAAATTCAGAATTTTTCACAAAAAGCCATTTAGTGTACATTTGGTGAGGGGTCCTTAGTATTTGAGCCCAAAAAAGCCCCATATTCGGAGCTATGAAGAATGCCAGTATTCGATTGTGGTGATGCTAGATTAATGAACTGATTGGAATTCAAATATTTGAATTTTTACTCCACCTTGAAACTCAAAAGCAATTCCAGAGGAAATTCAAATTTTCCTTGACCGGAATATTATTAAATAGAAAAAAAAGATCTTATTCAGGGTGGCGACTTGACCGTGAAAAACCCGGGAATTTACTTGACTCAACCTATACTATGAGAAATTCTACCGGAAAAATAATGATCCCGCTTTCCTTTTATGATTCAAACAGAGATCTTATCATTTGATTAAAAGAATGTAAAGTACTTCAAGCAGTCTTTAGAGTTCTTAAATTACGATAGAAAACTTGTTTTGAGTGTTCATTGCGAATTCATCCTCTTTTAGTTGAAAAATCAAGTACTTGTTTTAAATTTAAACTTGTTTGTTGAAAATGAAAATCTTTTGATTCACCTCTGGTTGAAATTATAAACACTTTGTTAAAAATCAATTTATCATTATATAGGGAAAATTTGAGTATTTGGTTAAACATTGATTTTTGAATTTGAAAATTAAACTTTTTCTTCGAGAAATTATGTACTTCGAGGAAAATTCGCCTTTTTTGTAGAAAATTAAATTTATAGTAAAAAATGTATCTTTTTGCTTAAAATATGTACATCTATTCCCGTTGAAGATTCATCATTATACCTGAAAATTCATCAGTTTAATTAAAAATCAATTTCTTCAACTGAAAATTTAACTGTTTCATTTTTAATGGAAAATTAATCTTTTCTAGTTCAAAATTCGACAACTAGGTGAAACTCAACAAATTTTGTTCTTCTTTTCGGTTAACAATTTAAGTTATAAATTTAAACGCATTTCATGTTAGTCGACAAAAATGGCTCTTTTACTCTTTTGTTTGAAAATTTTCATTTTTATGGTTCAAGTCTCAACCATTTTGTTGAAAAATAAAAAAAAATAAAAAAATTTTTTTTGCATGAAAACTAACCTTTTGTTAAGAATTGAATCATTCTAGTTGAATGATCATAATTTCAGTTAAAAATTCGTCTTTCCGGTTTAAAATTCAACTACTTCAGTGTCGCATCTACAATTTCATTTGATTCATCATTTTGTGTAAAAGTGAAATTATTTGTTTGAAAGTTAGTTGTTTCCGTTTGTTGAAAGTTATTCTTTTTATAAATAATTATCTCAGACTGTAAATTTAACTTTTTCCAATTGAAAATTCCATAGTTTCAGTTAAAAATTCATTTATGTAGTTAAACATCCCTTTTTTCAATTCAAAATTCGATTATTTCAATTTTCGTTGAAAATTTATGTTTTTTAGTAAAAGTCAATTTATCTGTTTGAAAACCTAACTCCTCCAGTTGAAGATTCTTTATTTTAGTATAAAACTCTTATACTTGATTTGGAATTGGTTTGTTAAACTAAAAATGTTGCTGTTCCATTTTTGGTTGGAAAATAATGATGTTTTGGGTTCGAAATTCGACTATTTTGTTAAAACGTTGTATTTTTTCTTGGAAAATTATTCTTTCTACTCGGGAATTAATCTTTATGCTTGAATATTCATCCTCATGGTTGGAAATTAATGTGCTTCAGGTAAAAATTTATCTTTTTATTTGAAAACTCATCTTCTGCATTGTAAAAAAAAAATATTTTTTGTTGTTGAAAATTTGTCATGAATGAAAAAAAAGGTCGGGGTTTTGCGACAAAAATAAATATGTTACTTCTAGTTGATCGGGAAAATTGTAAAACTTGACCGGGAAGAACCGGGAATTTGAAATCGTCCGCCGAATCGCCACCCTGTTATTATCAAACTCCCTTACATGAAACATTATTAAATTCTTTCATATTAAGTGATAGAGCACTGTCACTCATGCGCTATGGCTATAGCGCGCGCATATTATTAGAGTAAATAAATGAATTAGCTAAGTGGCGCTGTACTTGAAAGAAAAAAAGAATTTCTTCATACGCAAAGTGGTTTCAGGCAGTTCTTCATTTGGATGTGGGGGTCCAAAGCTCATTCCTCAGCCCCCACGACCAACTTAAATGAGTAGAAATAAAAAACGCATCTTTTTCGTAATAAAAGACTCTTTTATTTTTTTCTTTTCGTTTATTTCTTTATATAAACGGCCATTTCATATTTTCTATCACACATTTTAGTTAAAATCAAGATTACTTCAATCAATTTGCTTCTATCGAGCTTACAACTGATTGTGAAGCACAAAGAATGAACGCAGCACACAAATTACTTGGAGGTGCTAAAGTGTGGCAAGGAACTCCCCCGAACATCTGTAAAATAAAAATTTTCATTAATTTCTTATTTCAAAACAAGACAAAATTCAGATGGAAATATTGCACAAGTAAATAGAACTCTTAAGGTTACTTTCGCAAAAGAAGTAACAATCGTAATTTTTCAGTTACTTTTGTATCTTAGATATATAAACACACATACACACATCCAAATTTGATTTTTACACAACTTTATTCATATCTGTCGAGTGACAGCTGTATACTTTTTATTGAAAGCTGTATATGTTAAATTTTCAACCAAGTCGTTGAATTGGCAGCTTAGAATGATATTTTTCCAAACAAAACAGTTTAATTTTGAACCCAGAGATATGAATTTATTACAGAACAGTTCAACTTTCAAACAAAAAACAAGAATGTTCAACAGAACAGTTACATTTCAACCGGAGGAATGAATTTTTGACTAAGAAGAATTTTTTCCAAGAAAAGACGAATTTATACCGAAATAAATGGATTTTAAACTAAACGAGATAGGTTTCTGTCTATAACACGAGTAGTTAAATTTTCAACACAGGGAGAAAAATGAAATTATTGACCGAAAAACATGAATTCCTAATTAATAATAGATGATTTTCAATCAAAGAGAAGAATTTTTAACATTGAGTTCACTTTTAATAGATTGGGTAAATTTTGAACAAAATTGAATAATCACCATAAACAGAATTATTTCTAACAAGTAGTTGCATTCTTAACTAAAAACCATTTTTCAATCAGACAAATAATAAAATTTTCTATTCAAAAATATGAATTCATAAAGAAGAAAAGATTAATTTTATGTCGCGAGGGGAGAACTTTCAACGAAATACATGAATTTTTAACGACATAGTTACATTTAGAACCCAAACAGCACATATTTTCAACCAAAACCTTAGTTTTTACTTCTAATTTCCGGGAATTTTGAAACTCAATTTGATTGCTAGACGTAAAATAGAAATTCTAATTTGGTTTTTAGTTCAATTTCAAATATCTTGAATTTTAAATTTTTCAGTTTAAAAAATCAATTTTCTGTAAAAGAAGATCAATTTTCAAAAAATATGTGATAATTGATATTTCAACTAAAAGATTCCAGTTTTGAATCATTATCAGTTGGATTCAACCAGGAAACTATCTCTCAACAAAAAGATGGACTTCCAATCTAGAGAAACTGAATCCCTACTGATTCTTGGAATAATTTTCGAATTTCCAACGAGAAAAGATAATTTTTCAATTAGATAAACTTTTGAGTAGAAAAGATTAATTTTAACCGAAGAAGATTCCAGTTTCGAATTAAAAGCAGGTGAATTAAAAGAAAATAGATATTTCAAGAAAAGCTATTTTAAAAAAATATTTTCCAAAAAATAATAAAATTTTCGAATAAAATTATGAATCCACAAAAAGAATAAATGAATTTTTTAACACAGTAGTTAAATTTTCAACTTAGTACTTGAATTAAGAACGAAATAGGTGAATTCTTCCCAAAATGTTGAATTTGTAACTAAATAGTTGGATTTTCAACTTAGAACAAGTGTTTTTAAAAGAAATTATACTTTTCTAAGCTATTAGAAAATTACGTTAAATTTTCAGCTAAGAAGGATCTATAGCAAACTTCTTGTAAACTACACGGAACCTGAGCATTATTTACTGATCAACTGAAAGAATTTCCAACAAAACGAGATGAGTTTCGAACGAAAAATACATAGGTCAACTTTTCAACAACAAAAAAGTTTGAGGCAAAAATAGCGAAAATATGAAGAAAGAGAAGTTTCTTGAAA
>WSXT02113513.1:0-25306 GCA_011762715.2 Neuroterus valhalla
TATGGAAGCACAACACACAAATCCAATTATGAATGCGGTTCCAAATGTTCGAACGCGCAGAGCATCCGACAATGGTTCGGCCAGTATTGCCGATCGTTCCAGAGTTCGGGGTGCTGAATCAGATGAAAACACGATGACGAACCGGCGAGACAATAGACGTTGTTTATGGGCGGATTTACTTGATAATGTCCTGCTTAGTTGCTACAATGACAGTACTGTTCCTGACCGCAGAGATTATATGGCGCGCCTTCACAATCTGTGGTGCCAGAAATATCCAGAGCTCTTGCACCTTCCACAGCAAGTGCTAAGAAACCGTGCCGTCAACCTTTCGCAAACGAGAGATGTATGCGGAACGCTTCCTCAACCACTGCAAGAACAAGCCGCAGAGGAAAATCAGGAGGCGAAATTAAGACCAACTGCCAAAACAAGGCTTCTCTTGAGAGACGATGGCGATTTTAGGACAAGGAGAAACATTAACCTACAGGTTCCTCCCGAGCCCCTTGATCTGGCTGAAATGGATGCTACCCTTCGTGAGTATCTCTCGGATGATTTCGACCTCCGGACCATCACTTGCTCAGTTGATGATGCAGCGAGAGCATTGGTTAATTCAAATCTAAGGTCCAAACCAACGTTTAATGGAAAGACTAAAAAGCGCGTGCATCAAGTAAACAAGAAGATTGTCTGAACACGTTGTATAGGATCTTTACATCTGTCCTGAATGGCAGGATTGTTCAGATAATTGTACCTGCGTGGAGTGAGATTTACGAATAACGATAATCGAAAAAAGGCGCAGCAGGCTGTCGGGAAAACCTGCTGATCGACAGGAGTGTCTACAAAAATGCTGCGAACCACAAGCGCAGTCTGTCGCTGGCCTGGATTGATTACCAGAAAGCTTTTGATTCAACCTCCCATAGACTTATCAGTCTGTTGAAAAGCTTGAAGGTTTACTTACATATAGTAGGATGCACAGAGAAATTAATGCCCCTTCGGAAGACCAGATTTACTATTACTCCTGGAAAACATCATGTGACTACCCGCAGTATCACTTTCCAGAGAGGTGTCTTTCAGGGTGACGCAATGAGCCTTCACTTCTTCTGCATCACACAATTGCCACTATCTCTCGCACTTCGCGATT
The DNA here is from genome assembly GCA_011762715.2 of Neuroterus valhalla. Lineage (NCBI taxonomy): Eukaryota > Metazoa > Arthropoda > Insecta > Hymenoptera > Cynipidae > Neuroterus > Neuroterus valhalla. Next base: position 1,136 of record WSXT02113513.1, read on the forward strand.
TTCATGGATGCCTCTATGGCAGAAATAATGTTCGTGATCATAAGGTCACTCATATATTTTATATGAATGACTTGAAGAGCTATGTTTTTGGGAATGATCCTCTCCTGGCAATGGTCAGGAATCACGAAATAACGAAGGAAGGAGCGTTCCTCCAGAAAGCCGCGGAGCAGGCAGCTGTGACCCTTCGACTGAACGTCAACATCAGAAGTGAGGAAAGGGCACCACTCCATCAATCTCCTCACTTCTAAGAACACAGCTGAGGGAAGCGGAAGCCAAAAACTCACTAAAATAACATGAAGACAGGGTGATGCAAGGAAACTTTTACGAAATTGTAAAAGATCGATCCTTGTCACATGAGTCAACGCTTGCTTTCCTCAAATCATCTGGACTCAGTTCAGGAAGAGAGAGTGTTATTTTCGCGTGTCAGGACGGTGTGTTTTTCACCTTAGCATACCGTAGAAGCATATTACGTCGAAAATGTATCCAACGATAGTTGCAGGGCGTGTCTTAAACTCCCTGAGAACCTATGGCATATACTATCGAATTGTCCTATCCACGCAGGAACGACGTATTTGTAGACACAATGCTGCCTTGAGAGTGCTTTACTACCATCTTTGTCGCTTTTATGGCCTGCCCTCGACACTGCCCTGCTGAACGGTCCAAGGGGGATAGAACCTATTATTTAGAAAGAGGAGTGCTGAATCTACCAAAAATACTATTTCTCGAGAATAGCCCGTATTCATCACACAAAAATCGACATCAGGCTCCTTGACAAACGTGACTAAACTATGTTTGTGATCGAATTGTCCTCATCATCGCTGCTCTTGGAGATGCGATGCCTTCATTGGTTACTTACCTTACAACCATCCCCGTGTGCCCTTCGTTGTGATTTTGTCGTGCATGTGGTTACTCATTCCATGGTCGTGAGACTTGACCGTAGGTGCGTTTCACCGTGGTTCAACTGGGAGCTACACACCATACAGGGATACACACGAAAAAATCGGTATGGACTTTGACACCTTAGCACTGAAGGGACCTACAAATACCTAGGCGTGTCTAAAAGTCGCATTCAAAATACAACATTAGTAGAAGAGGTTCTCCGAAGCAGATACAAATACCTTCTTCGACAAATTTGATCGTCCAATCTGTAGGCGTTGAACAAGATATCTGCGACTAACATGCTTTCCATCCCAGTTCTACTCTATTCGTTTGGCGTGGTTCCATGAACAAGTATTGAGCTCAAGGCCGTCAACATCACTACGCGAAAGATAATGCATATAAAGACAAGCTTGCATATCAACTTTTCAGTTCCGTGCTCGTACATCGCACGCCGTGAAGGCGGACGCGAACTCCTGAAACTTTAATGCCTTTACAACTGAATCATTCTGAGCACGGCCTGCATCGTCGTGAATGAAACAGATCCTCTCATTGAATTTGCAGGAATCACAAAATGGTTGGAAAAGAAGCGCTCCTTTACAAACAGCGGAGCAGGCATCTAAGACCATTGGCCTTGATCTTAGCGTCAGAGGTGACGACAGTCATTACTCAAACCAGATACCTTACTTCTAAAAGCACGAGAGAAGTAATCGGAAGCCAAAAACTTCCGGAAACAACATGAAAACAAGGTGTCGGACGGAAACTTTGAAAAATGGTAAAATATTAATCCTTGTCACATAAGTTAACATTTTTTTCCCTACATACTGCGTTAAGAAGTTTCCAGCAACATTAGCATAAAAATCTTATATGTGGAGGCCATAAAAAGAATTTCGTTATGTTTGAAAAGTGTTTCTAAATATAATCTTCAAAAAAGTTATCTCACGTGGGAGGATTTCACAAGATGCCTTTAGCAAGGACGTATGTTTCCAGACATCATCATTATTATCAACTCTAAGAATTAAGTGTATAAGGAGAAAAAAAGAAAGAGTCCTTATTTCTTTTCAAATCGTGTTTCCAGTGATATCTAGTAATGACAATTGGTCGCTTGATATTAATGAAAATTGGGAATCTGAAATTGGAGAAACAATATCAAATCTCTTATTAACGTCCAAAAAATTTAGGCAAAATCTGCAATCCCTCGAAATCAAACAGAAAACCAAGAATCAAACGACCAAATTTGGACAAGCACCCTCGAATATACCTATTATAAAAAAAAACAGTGAAGAAGAAAAGAGGGAAGACAAAAGAGAAAGCAACTTCCAAATCCCCTTCTTTCTCTTTTTTTATCTTCCGTCTTTTTTTTCTCAAAAAAAAAAAAAAAACACAAAACAAAAATATTCGAATTATCTACCAAAGTTTCGGTGTTCACCTAACACCCTTATCAAGATAAAAACAATCTCTCAGCACATCAGAACATCAGAGAATTTTGCAAATTTTGCAATTTTGTTTTCCAGAACATAATTGCAGTTATCAAAAATTCGGTTGATAGGGCTGTGATTTTGTCTCATATTTCGTTTCACAAAGAAAATTTAAATATTGTTAGGAATATCCTTTTTATGAATCATTATCCACCTAATTTGATTGATAACCATATTAGAATAAGAATCGAACAAATTAAAAGCAAACAGAATATTCCTTTATCTACAGATATGCAGGATGATTTGAGAGAATACAGTTCTCACAATACGATGGTTCTTCCATATTTCGGTCAAATTTTGAAAACTGTCCAATCCATATTAAAAAAGTTCAAAATTCATACCATTTTCAGAGTCCCTTTCAAAATGGATTCGGTATAAACCTTTGGTGAAGATCATCTGGATACTTTTGAAAAGAGTGGTGTTATTTACAGGATAACTTGTAAAAATTGTGGGATGACTCATGTGGGACAGACTCGGAGACTTCTCAATACTAGGGTGGAAGAGCATATGCACATAGAGCACATGCAATGGATTGTGTTGATCATGAATTTGATTGGGAAAATGTTCAAGTTGTGCACATTGAAAGTGATGAGAGTAAGATAGAATTTATGGAAATGCATTTCATTTAAAAGCAGAAGGAGTCTTCTATTATTTGAAAACTGATTTGGATAAATTAAACACGAGCGATGATGCCATGATTGGATATATTTGAAAAAGAAAGTGGAGAGCACTGGGTTCATCGTGGATTTTGACCTACTGGTGATGTCTTGCTTGATATGGATCTTGATCGAGTGAGGGTTTCAAAGTTCGATTAGTCTTCAGTGGGAATTCAGGCAGAGAGCAGCCTGGATTCTCTGGGGTTCAGATGTGCTGGGAGATTGATTTTATCTTGATAAAGAAGTACGGTGAACACCGAAACGTTGGTAGATTATTCGAATATTTTTGTTCTGTGTTTTTTTTTTTTTGAGAAAAATAAGACGAAAGATGAAAAAGAGAAAGAAGGGGATTTGGAAATTGCTTTCTTCTTTCTCTTTTTTCTTTACTGTTTTTTTTTTTTTTGATAATAGGTATATTCGAGGGTGTTCGTCCAAATTTGGTCGTTGGATTCTTGGTCTCCTGTTTGATTTCCAGGGGTTGCAGATTTCGCTTGATATTATTTCAAATTTTCAAAAACTTCCTCGCGTGGGAATTTGAAGGCAGGTATGAAAAGTTCTTTCTATGAATCATATAAACAAGTTACCAATGTCCTCAATTCCCTCTTATGTCGCTTATGATATTTTTGGTAATAAAATATCGAAACATATCATAAGATACTATTTGTTGATTTTTTACTCTAATTATAAGAACAAATAATCATTGTAAACTTGCCTTAGTATCACACCACATTACTGCCAACCTAAATGGAGAAAAATTATTTCCTTTTACCTTTAAACGACCAAGCTCGATATTTGCTTACATAATATATGCATATAAACTGAACAAGCAATATCGAAAAGAAGGTTTAAATCAATTTAAAAATATATAAAAAGGTAGAAAAATGGAATAGAAGCACCCAACATGAAATGTAGAGCAGACAATTTTTCCATGTACCGGCACTGAGAGCAGGTGAACTATAATTTAAAAGCGTGACAGCAAAGAATATACCCTACTGATTGCGAAGGACACCATTCTAGGGGCTGTTACTGGTTTCTAAAAAATTATTCATTTTATGATTTTGATGAATAGTTTTTGAAAATTTAAAAATAATCTGCTAGTACATTTGCAGTGGAGAATTATTTTTTTAAAGACATTTAAGGAAGATGGCCTAACCCATGCATAGTATGCCTTCGTTTTCTCTCCAGCTATCGACGCCATATTGGTTTGACGTAACAAGCGAAAATGACTAATTCACCATCAATGTGCGGTGCCGATATTTCAGAGACTAAAAAATTGGTTATGACCGGCTGATAGGTGATTGCTATGCAACTACGATGGATGGCAGAGTAACATAATGTCTCTAATCGAGTGATATTCTGCGCGCCTGCTATGGAGGGGTCAGGTAGTCGTTCGTCCGAAATCAATTTATATACCCAATACATTTCGGGGATGATTCCTGTTTCTTTAGGCAACAGAGTTTGTAAAAAGTGAAGCTTAGGAAGTTTAAGATCAACTTCAAACGTATGAACCAACTTATATTATTTTTTTTTGGTTACTTACCAGAATGTGATCGTCTCATTTTGGAAGGACCAATTTTGAAGGATTTTGGACAATCAGTATATTACACTATTCTTCAAGGCTGGACCTTTCTGTTGAACACATAAATATATTAAACATTAAGCGAGCCAAAAAAGGGCAATTTTTAGTGTTGGACACTAGGGTTGACCAAAAATGTTTTCATAGTAAAGTTCCATAGAAATAAAAAATGTTTTTATTATTTCCACAGAACAAGGAGTAATCTTCTTCTTTAGGACGGAATCTCCTTTGAATAAATTCAAAGCACCATCGCGCGACCTACACGGAGATAAAAGTTGGAGTTATAATCGCCCGAGTTGTTGGCGCTCGCAGCGCCACAAATTCAGGAGTTTATAACTACCGGCCTGGCAGCACACGCTCTCGATTCGGGAGCTTTGAGCTCCCGATGCTGTAGGAGCTAACCCCTCCCCGCTTACTGGTCGTACATAGCTCCCGAAAACAGTGCTGAACAGTGCCGAGGTCCTCCCATTCTCGAGAGAGTGAGACGTTCCCGCTATCAGTAGTATAGAGCTCCTATTTTTTTCTACGTGTAGATGGTCAATAATAGGTGGGCAGACCTTGTAAACTTTACAAACTTAAAGTAAACATGCATGTGGTGTCACAGGGGACGTTTTCTAATTCTTCGGTCCCTAATTCTCCTCTTATTGAATTCACTGTTTTGCATTTGTCTAGTCCAAACTCCATGTGGATATCATTTGGAAACTATCTGGTGACCAAGGAGAAGTAGATCAATGCAAATTGATCTAGTTTTCCTCGGTTCCCTATGATCGAAGTACTTGATTCGTGTTTCCTAATACATCATTGTACGGCCAAGGAAGTCGATAATACGTAGGCAGCTCTTGTAAACTTTCGAAGCTTGAGGCAAATATTCATGTGGTATCAAATGAAACGCTTGCATGTAGTAAATGTAGGCCAGGTGCAAGTTTTTTATGTTTCCTAGCTTGCGTCATGGCCGCAGCGTCAATGATGCCTAGATCTTTACTGCCGCGTGAGTTTTAGTAACATACTTTTTGTCCTCCGTTTAGGATGTTATTCTCATCACAATGAGAGTAAACCTTCACACACCTACAGCTGTAAGGCAGTTATAAATCGTTGGGAGACAGGATACTGGTCGAAATTCAGATAGATTTCGAGCGTCTCGTTTTTCAGGCAGTACATGTGTGGTTCCTTTGAGCATAAAGCTTGGCATTAATTTCAGATGTTCGAAGATCTTTTGGAAAATCCTCGCCAATGCAGGGTGTACACTAGAACGTCTGAGTTTATGATGCTAGTAGTCTCTATTACAGGGTTCTCATTTGCCCTTTCTTTCTCAAGTTAAAACTTAAAAGTTTCTGGTTCTGTTTCCTCTCTTATTTTGGATCAATAAGCTTAATTCGCTCCTAACCATGCTGCCATTCATATTCAGCCTGTAGAATAGTGCGTGCAAATGCTTCATGATGAACAGCTTCTGGAGAAAAAGCTATTTAGTTGGTTCTTCATTTCTGAACTCAAGTAAAGCTTGACTACATTTCCTTTCAAAGAGCTGCAGTTTTTCTGGGATACCGCTGTGCCCATTAACAGGAACGTTAATGTCCGTAAGTGATTCTAGTGGACCCGGTACTTGCACTTCATTATTTCTAGCACCTATACCTTCAGCTTCAATCATCTCTTCATCATCCACACCTCTTAGAGAGAGCTCAACAGCTGGAAACAATTGGTTAACAGATAGCGAGCCTTCTTGGTCTGCTAGATTCTATTCCTCCATTCTTGTGACTGGTTGCGGGTACTCAAATAAGAAGCGACGATGATTTTCTCTCCTAAGACTTCTCCCACTATTCTGTGCGACGAAATAAAGGTGCATAACATCTCTGTTCATACAGTATGTCCATTTGAAACGCCTTCTTGGACGCTGAACCTACACTACAGCCTCCAGCCGAATGAGGCCGTCTGCTTCAGGAAGATGTGGTGGTACTGGATCAAGAAGTAGCGCAGGAACATCAATAACGCGGTGGCGTTCTGCTACCTCATCAGTCTCTGCTTGATGTTGTTGTAGATCTTCCTCCAACTGCTATTTATCATTGATGTTCTCTCTCGCCAATTCAACCTCTCGTTCACTCTCTGCTGCTCAGCTCTGAGATAAGAAGATTAATGCAGATGTCCTTAACCTTTTAGATGAGATCCATAACTGCTACTTTATGTATGCGTGGATACTTGGCAGCAAACTTTGTCCTGAAATTGTATTCTTTTTCGGGTTAAGTACAAAATTTGCGCTCTGATGATAGAGACGCATCAATTCCTCCATAATTTCCCTTGTCCAGATGATTCTCTCCCACGGTATGCCTGTTGAGGTGGTTGGCTGTGAGACGCCTACGCTGACAAAAGCATCCTCAACAGGCACAGTTGATGTTCCAGTATTATATGTGTTTGTCGCAAATTTATCTCGGGTTTTCTTACCCGGTTTTTCATCATCATTCATGGACAAAGTCAAGTACTGATGAAGTCGAGATGTTAAGAATTTACTACGAAGTTCAAAATTTGTTGCTATCATATTTGAGTAGGCACACCATTGGGTGTATGGTGTAGTTCAAAGTTCGTCTTTCAACGGTGTTGTTGTTACGCAGCGGCAGAGTGCGTCGAAGCTGACATGAAACGCCTCTGGATGCTTCTTCAGAGCTACTGTTTGTTAATTCACAGGGTTTTAGTCGCATACTTCCTGATGGTCAACGAAAATCTTTACAACGTGACAGGTGTCTAATAATACCGCTTTTTGAACCGCTTTTAGTATCTCACTAACTCCGAGAAGTTCAAGATGTTCAGGCATCTTGCGTGCACGATCCCTGTAACAGATATCACAATGGGATGAACACCAAATTCTTGAGTCACAGGGTATTCAAAATACGTTAGTTAAGGAAAGCCTTATGACTGCTTTCACTTCAAGACTAGAATTAGTTCTAAAGAGTTCTCTCAACTCGGCGAACAAAATATAAGTTATCAACACCTATACCATTCCTGTTCTCACGTACTCTTCTGGGCTCATTATTTGGCCATATACCGTCCTTGATGGGATAAACAGAGCCACCCGCGTTGAAATTACTAAGCATAGGAATCATCACAGAAATTTGGCGATTGAATGTTTGTTTTCCCACGGCATATATAGAGTAGGGGCGTTGTAGATGTGAGGCAACTGTGTGTATTTGCAAGTTATACAGTTGCGAGACTATTTTATCAGCAAGGGAGGTGTTGCGCTTCACAATACTATATGTGAATCATATCTTGATCCCACGCCCTTAAACTTGTCCTCAGCAGGAGCCTCAAATATCAGGGCAGAAACCAGAGAGGAACTAAGAACGCAATGAAGACAAAAAGCTATCCACGGCGAGCAACCCAAAACATGAGATCAATATGAAGTGGATAAGGAGGCATCTAATACTAGGCCGAAAAAAGGCGTCCTGTTTCTGTGAACCAAAGAGATAGAATATTTCTTGAATTACATAAATTTGACAAAAATCGTGTTCTGATACGATTTCTGTTTCCATAGAAATTACTGCAAGTCGTAAAATTTGACAAAATTTGAGGGTCGTCGGAGTTTTGCAGCTAAATTAATTTTCAAAGTTTCCAGAAACTCTAGAACTATCCAAAATTTGTATGGTAAGAAAAAATACATGATCGGAATATCTTACTGGACCATATTCTTTGCATACTTCTAATACGTGTTTCCACGTTTTCACTTCATACCCACACACTCTACATAGTTTCTCCTGTTCCTCTATCCAGTATCTACATTCTCTCATTCCCTCTCCCATTCTAAATCGGATTATCATATTCTATTTACATTCTTTCTTCATCTTTTTCAGATACTCTGGTTCCCCCACCCACTTAATCGTCTTGTACCACTTATTATATTTTGATTCCATAATTGGAAAAGTATTGAATGTATGGAAACGCAAGAGTAGTTGAATAGGATCTCGTTTGGATAAAAAAGTTCTAATCAACAGTTAAGTCTAAATCAACTAACAAAAAATATTTACCCTCTGTCAATGCTAACTTATCGGTACCAGACGATTGTTTTCAGGAATCCTGTTCGCTGAATACGACTTCGTCTATTTGTACCGCAATTTAAACTCATTTTATTTATTGACTATCTATTTATTTATGTTACCAGTGAGGGATACATCGGTATAAGTGATCTCCGCAACAAATGGAAGTTATGTTTTATCTGTATATCTGTACTCCCTTCCCGCCTTATTTAAAGGAACCTTGAAAAGGGTGACAAGTGTGACCGAATACTTGCGCTTGAATTCTGAAGAATTTCAAAACATTGAAAAATTTCACGAAGAACTCTAAGGAGAGCTTCTTGACATAAACAGGAATTTAGGAACTCTAATTAACAGGGTGCTCACTTGACCCCAAAAGACATCGGAAGAGGTGACGTAAATGGACGCTTGAAACGGATAGGAATGTGACCTACATTACTTATGTGATATCATTGCTCCTCCACCCGAGACGTTTGAAAAGGGTAGGGATACGACCTCCATCATTTCGATAAAAAGTCTAAAAATGTGTTTTCCCGCCTTCCCTCTAGATGTTGGAATGGGGTTGGAATATAATCTAACATGAATTCTGCGGGGGTGCCTTTACACCCACCACGAGACGCTGTAAAGGGAAAGGGATATGATCTAGCCAGATTTCTGTGGCAAATAATGAGACTACCCTTCTTGTCACCCATAAAAAGTTCAGAAGACGAAGGAATGTGAGCTACATTATTTCTATAATGGGTCATACGGGTGCTTTTCCGCATTCCTCCCCCAAAAAAATACGTTGGAAAGGGATTTGATCCGAAATAATTTATGTGACCTGTCATGGGGATATCCTCTCAGCCCCTACCCCTCTCCCTCAATCAAAACGTTGAAAAGGGGAGAGATATGACGTACAGTTCAACTCCGATAACTTGCCATCCGGAGTTGGACTGTTCATTATTTCTGAGAACACAAACGCAGGGGAACTTCTAACCCCAAGATGTTGAAGATTTTGACCATTATTTCTGTGACCAGTAACAGAGGTCCCCCCTTCTAATCTACGAGTCTTTGAGAAGGGGTGGGGGTGTAACCTGAATTATCTTCATGAAAAGTCACATAAGTGCCTCCAACTCCCCCCCCCCCCAATACAATGCATTGATCAGAGGTAGGAATCCAACGTTCATTAATTGTGCGATATCATTTAAAGAGGTGCCCCCCCCCCCCCAAGACGTTGAAAGGTGTAAGGATGTATCCTACATAATTCCATGACTTCCCCAGGAATCTAGCCCAATTCTCCAGGTTGAAATTTGCATACGTCATAACTCAAAAATTATTGATACGAATTTTCATTATACAATAATATCTACAAGTGAATGTTTAATTATAGTTGGTAATAGTTCATACGAAAATTGTAATGTTTGTGCTGAAAAAGTGCAGAAAAGTGTTGATGTACATTTTTAAAGTGCACGGGTAAACTGGTGGTGAGGTTCGGATCGCATAAAAGGTGACATTTATTTTGCTTAATGTTTCGGAGGCTAAGTTAATTGCGCCCTCTGTCATTTATGCTTGTTTGACTTATTTTAGTTATACGCCGTGCATATGTGCCATATATTTTATTTCATAGAGATTTGCAACAACTTATTTCCCAATCCGAATTTTCATCTCAACTCAACACGTTTACATTTGTCTTTCATATTTATCAAATATTATTTGAAATTGGCCTTCCACTTTCTTCACATGAAAATTATTTATCGCAATAAATTATAATCATAATTGGCTGAAAATGTATTATTTTCGAGGACAAATTTCTTTATTTTCAGATTTCAGTAGACTTGACTAGTTGTAGGATTGGACATTTAAAAATAGTCGAAATAGAAATATTATTTACGCGCTTGGGCCCCAAAAACGAGGCATCACGGAGTCTGAAACTCCACTCCGTATGTACGAACATTATCTGCAAGGTTCCCTGGGATATAGCACTTGAATATCTTTGGCACTAGCCTGGTAAGGAGTCTCATTCTCTAACGGAGGTCTGACGGAAGTCGGTGTTTGTCGCGGGAAAAACAGTGCATGTGGTAGCGAGCGAACGCGCGGTCACGTGTGTTCTGTTTATGTCGCCATCCATGGGTAAATTTGCGGAAAAGTAGAGAGAAAGTATTTTCGTCTATGAGCTATATTATATACAAGAGATATCGAAAAATGAATTTAAACGATATGTGATTCTCCAGGTGCGGCTTGATACTTCATGACTTTCCATACTTTTTCCAGGCTAATGAAAATTCCATGACTATTTCATGACCTCCAGCTTTCCATGACCGCTGGACACCCTGATCTTCCTACTCCGCTGGGATCCGAAGGAAGGGCGGAAGGTCCTATGTTAGGATCCCAGCAGAGCAGGGGGGCACTGCTTCTTTCACGAATATTGTATTTTATTTTTCGATTTAAAATGTTCTTTGGTCTGAATGACGTAGCTATATATTATGGAAGACTTGATAAGTTATTTGCGTTGGTGAAGTAGGTTTCTTATTCGCGGATGATAGAACGGAATCTTCTGTTAGAACTGATCGAAATGACTAAAATGCGAATCTTAGATTATACTTACAAACATCATTTATGTCACAAGCCATAGGGGTGCCCTTATTCCCCCCCTCCCCTCCCTACGTGCCGCTGGAAAGGGGAAGGGTATTATCTACATTATTTCTATGACCAGTCACAAAAGTCTCCCTCCCACAAGACGTTGGACAAGGGTGGAGATGTGACTAACGTTCTTTAGGCGACAGGTCTTGAGGTTGCCCACTTAACAGTTATTTAGATATCGGTAACAAAAACAGCTTCCGACGAGACTGTGATCAAATAAGTTAACTTCTGCTCAATAAACAAATGTATGTATTCATAATTTTTTTTTGTTTCTGAAAAAAAATGGGAAGAATTTCAAAAATCAAATCAGTTTGGAGGTTAGAATAATTGTATTATTATTATATTCGGGTATCTTTCCAAATATATTTGGTTTAAATCTAAATTCTATTTATCTCCTATTAGTAATCTTGGGTGTGTAAACTCGCGGAAACTTATGTCTCAACATGTCGTACATTCATGCGTTCAATATTCTCAATATTCACGCAAGAATGATAAATTTGACTCTCAATATATGTGAAGTTTTCAAGAAATTTCCCAATTTTCGAACTTTCGTGATTTCATATGATCAAAAACTATGATCGAAACTCCTTTCTACACCTTGAATTTATAAATTGAATTATATGCATTCAGATTCTCTTAACAAGATATTTTCATTTGTATCCGAATTTTTTCTTTAGATCACATGCTAACAAGGAAACTTCATTCATAGGGTGGTGAATGGTGCCGTGACCCTGTGGCCGTATCCAATATTACCACCAAACGCAATGGAAAACATCCAAAAGTTGCCGAAAATCTGGGAGTTGCCGGAAGACGCAGACTAGGCACATATAGTACTATCGTGCTTATTTACGAGACCATTAAAAATTACGTTCTTCTTCGATGATGAGATTCGCAAAATTTCAGTGCATATAGCTTTACCTTACGAATTTAGCTACAGGGACTAAAATTTCGGTACAAAGGTTTTTAATTACGACTTTGGCTACTCATACCGGAAATTTTTGTACAAATAGCCAAATTCGTACTTCGGAGATATTTGTACGAAAATTTCGAGGTACGTAGATCCTTTCTATTATTATTATACCATTAGGCCAAATCCCTTTTGGGGTAAACGTAACTCGTTTGGTTTAGTCTCACTGTACTTCTGGAAAGTAGGGGATGGATATGGGAAGATTTGAAAGTGGTATTGACATGGGAAATTTCGGGCAAGGATGCGTAGTAGAAGGAAGCAAGGAAAGGCATTTGATTAGTCTTAGAAATAATTGCGTATTTTCCGCTAACAGAAAAGAACCTGATTTTATTTTCAATCTCAATCTTTTAATCCAACATTCGCTTGAGGTGCGGCATTTGTAGTAAACAGCGGCTTTCAAGTCCAGCTTGTTTTTGCTTTCAAACGATACACTTCTCCTGTGCAACATCACTCCGACACAAACTTTTACTTTCCAAAGATCAACACCTTCTTCGTCGAAAAGAGCCATCCTCGGACATTTGTCATGTATATATTATATATCCAAGAGGACATAGCGCATCCTTCCCCAACGCCCTGCCTAATATCAAACCAATCGCTCAGTTGTCCATTTACTATCACACTTGCTTTGCTACGATTAAATATTGCTTGTATTGCTTTTAGAAGCTATCCAGTCACTCCATATTCGTTTCGGACTTCCTGAAGTTTAGCTCTATTTACCTTGTCGAAGCTTTTTCCATATCAGCAATTGCTAAGAAAACTTTTTTGTTTACTTTTAGGCTCTTTCCTGTGATCTGTCTCAAGCTAAATATCTGATCCGCACATGATCTCCCTGACATGGATCCACATTGAATATCTCAGATCCTTTCCTTTTTCACTCACACGGCTTTATCAATTAGTATTTTGGTAAATGTTTTGCCCATAGTACTTAGTAGGCTAATCGCTCTATAATTATTACAGTCGCCTTGACCACCCTTTCCAATGTAGATTTGGACAATAATCGATTTTCTCCAATCACTCGGAACTTCGCTGTTCAGAGCACACATATTCATAAATTCACACAGCCAGACAACAAATATCCTCCACCGAACCATTCGAGACATAATTCGAAAAAAACATGAATCCTATATAAAACCAACAGGAATCTGAATTGAATCTGATGCAAATTCACAGTTCCTAGAAAGTACTTCGTGCATCGAGTGCTTACAACCAGAAATTGGTGATTAGTCTGCGTGCGCTAAATAAATGTATACAATTTTGCAATTTTGAGGTTACGTACAAATTGAGAAGCTTAAAAACCCTCATGAAATTGTGATTTATGTAAATCCCAAAATTAGAGATAATTTTGAATAAGGAAAACCCACTTCAACCGTCTTTCATTTTTTATACCATCGAAAACATAAAACCGAAATTCGCAGAAATACGGGCACAGTAATACGAAAACAAACATTCTTTTTTCAAATTTTCAATATTTCTCATATTACATCATGTTCTGGTGTTTGTATATGCGTTTTAAGTACAAAATACGTGTTACTTTCGAGTGAAACAAAACATATTTTTATCTCATTGTAGATTGAAAGTAACAGACGAATACGGTAAGGATAATGCTTGGTACCGCAATAACTGGGACATTTGAATAGTTTAAAGTGGACAGGGGAGGCAGGGGGTTGCACCACCCCCTGGCGCTCAGGCTAGAAAGCCTATTGTGCCACTGTGACGCACTTATGTGCATCTCGAGGCAGTAACTCAAGTCCGGGCACCTTCACCGGGTTAGGTATCTGTGCATTCGTTGTTTCCAGCGTTCTGAAAATGTACCTCTCGGGTGCCAGGCTGCTTCTTGGCATAGTGAAGGACGCAAGCCTATTTGCTCAGCGAAGTGAGCCTCAACCCTTATGCCACCCGGCAGTCTTCCTACCCGGGCTAGCAACCTCGATATAAAGCTTTTTCGCCAGGAAACCGCAAACTCTGTTTCGAGTCTTCTCAATGTCCACTATAACCTCCAAGCATAGTGCCCTCAACATAAAGCCTCTCACTTGAAAGGTTAATAACCTATTTTGAGGGCACCTAGAGTTAAGGTTAAGTTCCGAATCACCGAAGCTTTGGTAAAAATACATAGAAAAATTTACATTGGAAGCGGCCCAGGGATCCAACCCCAGTCCTCCTGCTCGGGAGTCTAACGCGCTATTGCCTGAGCCACAGCGGAGAGGTATTCTACTAGGAAAATATAAAACTCTGTCTTTGATGATACTTTAAGCTGTTTCAAATATCTATTTTCTTTTACAAAGGCAGGACTGGCTTTATAGCATGACTCCTGTTAGACATTTCCTGAATCATCTAACAACAACTACTTCCATGCGGAGAAAGTTTTACTATTTTTTTATCATGAGGTTGGTTATGTCTTATGAAAACTCCTACAAATACCCTGCAAATGTTGGGATCAATCATTCTTGCATTATCATCAATTATACTTAAGATAGTATTAGCTTCGTCCGAATTATGTTACGCCAAGTACTGAAGATCATTTACATAGAATTTGCGATGAATTCCTTCATCGCATTATATCGTATTATATTGTATTATATAAAGCACACATTCTATTTATCAGAGTTTCCGTAGATTGACTTTCTAGAAGAAACATCACATCGGAACGAGCATAGTATTGAGGTACAACAAATGGAACTCGAGGCACAAGATATGGACAGTCTTTAATGTTTTTAATGATTTTGCACAAGAAATGCTAACAATTCTCCTATCCTCAAGTGTCCACTGATGGAATCTACTGCACAATTGCTTAGAATCCGAGCCAGGGGGTAGAATACACCTTGTTTTTCCAGTTTGGGAATTTCAAAAAAAAAATTTCTGACATTTATCCATTGCCTTAATTTAATATCTCACAATAGCATGCCAATTTACCATTTCATATTCTGATTTAGATACAACCAGTTTTATAATATTTTGAGGGCAATTGACCCATTGAACATCTTACATCTTCTGAATAAAAATCCTAGGAAGCTATTAGCTTCTTTGACTAAATTGTCAATTTGAATATAAAATCTTACATTACAGTACAGATGAACACCTAAATCGTGAATCAATGAGACTCTTTGAAGAACGCTTTTATCAACCTTGTACTAAAATTCAATCAAATTACTCTTACGCGAGACAGTAATAACGTCACATTCACGTTTTTATCGGATCTCCACGTTCTGGGACTCCCTGAAACCGAAAATTGATTTCAAATCTAAGCGCAACGGAGAAAAACGCGTAAAAATATACGACAAAGGTATAATATTCATTAATAATTTCTCTGGATTCAGTCCCTTATTATCAAAATTGTAACCCACACAAAATAGGAAAAGAAAACGCGAAATATTTAGGAGCTATGTATATACCAAAAGGAAATCAATGAAATATTGGTCAAACTACCACCGCAAGGTTCCCTTGGGAGCGACTGCTGTTCAGTAAAATGACACTGGCTCTTAGTAGAACCGTGGTAAACTACACCTATGGTCAGGTCTCACGACTTTGATATGAGAAACCGCATAGTACGATGGAATAACAATGAAGGGCCAGCAACACCTTCGTGTATCTCTAGAAAACGAAGCGACTCAAGAATGAATCTTCTCTAGATACCTCTTTTCCTTTGCCATCTCCTTGACTCTGATCTTGCAGTCGTTCGGTGCCGAGAATCCAATTACGAACATACTTCGTTTTTGTTTGTTGAAGAGCAGGATGTCAGATCTCATCTGTTCAATAAGAAGTATCACCGAGATCATGTAGTTCCAGTGAACCCGCAAATCCTTGTTCTCAACCATTGACTCTATCTTCCTTAGAGCGTTCGGCAGAGCAGGGTCGCGACAACGCCATAAGAGCAAAAAAGAAGGTCATAAAGAACTCTCAGGACTGCGATGTGCCTGGAAATATACGTCGTCCTCACATGACTGCGTAGTATGTGCCATTGGTGCTCAAAATGTTTATGACACGCTCTGCACCTATAGCTGGAAACTTCTTGACCATTTCCAATAGCAGATCTCTACTGTTTGTAACGATGAAGCCTTACGTCTGTTATCAAGGAGTAGGAGATTCCGCGCCCGCCTTCACGGCATGCGATGCTTAAGCGCGGGACGGTCGAGTTGATGCGCAAGCTCTTCTTCATATGCATAATCCTACGCGTAGTAATAGAACCAGGACCACAAGCATGTAAGTCGCAGATATCTTGTTCAACGCCGACAGATTGGACGACCAAATCAGTCGGAGAAGGTGTATGTATGTGCTTAGGACATTAGTCGGCAGGCCATTGACCATGTCAGGCAACCCTGACCGGGCTGACCGGTGACCTACATTTTTGTCAGGTACCTGGAGGTCCGGGCAGAATGACCCTTTCTGCAGTCGTGCTTTTTTGGAGAATAAAAAAAAGAGAAAATTCAAAAACTCCTAATTTTAAGTTGCAAATTCGAAATCTTAGAATTTTCCCGATTTCAACGGAAAATTTTCAATTTTCATTTTGCTCATCAAAGGTTGAAAATATGAGAAGAATTACATATAAAAATAAATATTGTGGTAAAGTTTCTTTGAATGAACTCCTTCAAGTTTTTGAGTTTCATGGGTGAACAATATGCCATTAGAATCAGGAAAATTCGTAGATTCCAAATATATCATTTTTAAATCGTTATCTGTAAAATTAAGAAGAATTTATTTCCCGTATTTGGACCTGCCAACGAACAAAAGACTCCTGCCGCGGAAAGCTCACCCAAACTGAGCTCGGCTGATAGACCGAAAAGTCACATCAAAAATTGATCTGGGAACAGTCTGACCGTACCTGAAAACGAAGCAAAAAGTTTGCCGACCACTGGCTTAGGAGAACCTCTTTTACTAACGTTATATCCTGAATGCGACTCTCAAGCACGCTGTTAGTTGTCACACGATGTTTTCCAGGAGGAATAGTAGAACTGGTTTTCCAAGGGGGACAAATGAATAATCTATAGAAAATTGAATTGAAAACTCTCTGGTAATCAATGCAGGCCATCGACAGATTGCGTTGGTAGTTTGCAACGACTTTGCAGATACTCCTGGCGATCAGCAGGTTCTCCCAACAGCCTGCTGCGTCTCTTTTTGATCAATCTCCGGCATCTCCGACTTCAAATATAAGTAAACTTCTTTGAACAAAAGATCCTAATACGATCTGGACGAGCAGCGGGAAAGTTCTTCTAAACTTCCTCGGACTTGGGTGAGTTTTTGACAAAAGCAGGAGGATTTCTGAAGAGGCAAGATGTGTCACCGAGAACTGCTCATCCTCCCTGACCCCATCCCTCCCTCTTCTGTATTTACATCCTTGCGGCAGATTGCACTTTTATTTTGTCAAAAATGTGCTACTTGATTGTAGGCAGCTTTGAAATTTTCAATGTCCTAATTCCGTGAGCGAATTTAGAGACGATAAAAGGCTTACCGGTTTTATGTAGTCCATTGTCGGGTGCTCTGCGCGTTTGATAATTTTTAACGACATCCACAACTGGATTTGAATTCTGAATTTCCATAGTTGATTCCAAGAAGTAGCTAGGGGGAAGATTGTCTACCCTCGCAGAGGTCCGCATGCAAGCGTAGGGCTGCACGCTCTAGGAGACCGCTCGGTATCACAGATACACCATAAAGGACACTTCACCTAGGTGCCATTCAGCTTAATCAGGCCTACTCCAGGACGCAGCTTTGCTGACATTGTAAAATACATACGGGCCCAAGTTGAATGCCAGGAGGTGAAAGTTGACATCAAGGCCATCAAGAAGACTCGGCAAGGAGATGCCCTCCTCGAAGTTGGTGCGTGAAGCGAGGACAAAGCTCAATTTGGAAATAAATTTATTACAGAATGCCATAAAAGAAACCAGGAACGTGTACCAACAGAGGTACGTGCAATCTGTAGTTGGGGAAAATTAGAGGAGGTTGCGCCCATAAACATCACGAAAACTGGAAGAGTCAGATGCTGTGAGAGTGGCTCAAGAGGGCCACATCAAGATTGGGTGGTTCAGCTGCAGGGTACGCCTCAAAGTGAGAGCCAAGCACTGCTACGGCTGCTTCGGTTATGGATATCTTGCGAACAACTGCAAAGGACTGGAAAGAAGTCGACTGTGCTGGAAATGCGGCACGGGAGGCCACAGAGCAGCCAACTGTACAGGCGAGGCCAAGTGCTCTCTTTTCGCAGATAAAGGAGAAGGTTACACAGTCCACCACATACTTGGGTCTTCTAGGTGTGCTATCTATAGAGAAGCGAATCGTAAATGTAATCAAACTAGAGAGTCTAATGTTTCAGTTGGTAGCTGGAAAATGGGCAGACATCTATATCGTCTGTGAGCAGTTTGAAACCACAAAGAGCATCAAGCTGGTTTTCTGACACAGGAAACACCGTCGCTATATTGGTTATTAACGATTTGAATTTCCCAGTACACAAGCATGGCAGTGGCGATTGATTCATCTGGATCCGTAGCGGTACAGTCACCATCGTCAGCACTTATCTTTCACTAAATGAGAGAATAGCAGGGTTCCGTAGGAAGATAGGAGATTTCTGCTCCAACCTTGACGGTGATGTGATTATAGCAGGGGCTTCAACGCCAAATTGTGCGAATGCGGCATGGCGTGGACGAATTTATAGGGCAGAGGTGACCGGATATGGCTGCCAGACTGGACCAGACAATTCTGAACTCGGCTGCTAGGAGATCCCGCGATTGGCACGTCCTTGAGGATTACACAGCAATCGATCACGAACACATACGCTCCCACATGAGCTGTGGGTCTCATCGGTCTGGTAATCGTCGCAATGTACACTTGGCAAATAAAGGCTGAAATTGGAACAAGCTCGAAACGACAAATTTCTCCAACATGAATGCCGAGAAGGGCGGATGCTTGCTCCTAGAATCTACATTTGCGGCTGTCAACAAGACTGGTGCAGAGAACTTGCCGGGAATTACAATGAGTTTGATTGTGTAGGGGTGTGACGCTCCAATGCCGAATTCGACTTTAAAGATAAATAGGCCTCTGCTGTGTTGGTGCACGCAGGAGATTGCTGAGCTGAGGATCAGGTGCTTCAAACTAAAGAGAGAAGTTACCAGAGCCAGGAAAAACATAATGGATGCAGTGCAGGACAAGGGGAACTACATGTCCGACAAAAAAGCGCTCGACCAAGCTATCAATAAGAGAAGACACTGCAAGTGAGTAAGATCCGAATGGCAGTGGACTAAGACACTTGGGGACTTGGTTACCAGATTGTGACGGGGAAATGCCATGCGCGCACGCCGGTTACGACAATGGACTCCAAGATGATGAAGATGATTGTTGAGGGATTATTCCCCAAACATCGGAACAGGATCATTGTGGAGGACACACCAACTGAAGCGATCCCTCTTCTTACTAAGGTAGAACTGGACGGCGGCTTCAAAAATGGCTTGTGGTAAGGCACCGGGTCCTGTTGGTGTCCTGACAGAGGTGATCAGGGTGCTAGCATGAGAACATCTCTTCTTGCTGCCTAATATGCTCAACTCCTGTCTCACGGCAGTACAAGCAGCAGCAGGCCTTACTGATAATCCACACGGCTCCCGTGAAGGCAGATCCACAGTGGGAACGATAAGGGAAGCTCTTCAGATATTAAGAATAGCTTGGGGTAGTAACCTTAGGTCAAGGAGTATCTACATCAAGTTCACTTTCGACATCAAGAATGCATTCAAATCATTAGGATGGGTTTACATTCTGAAAGCACTAGGGAAGAGGTTCAGGATCCCTGGATATCAACATCGTATTATGGTCGATAAGGTCAATGATAGGCATCTGATATTCGGAACAACTGAAGGGACACGTTGCGTCAAAGCCACTTCCAGAGTTGCGCAGGGGCCAGTTCTTGGACCCGACACGTGAAACAGTGTTTACGACGAGGCCCTACGGATTGACCTTCCTGAGGGAAAAAAGCTAATTGGTCGTAGTCCTCACCAGGCAAAGGAACTTCAGGGAACCGTTTAAAGCGAATATCGCTGGACATTACATTGAAGCCGTGAAAGTACTGAAGAACCTGAGCACGTGGATTAATAAAAAACTCACTTTCGGGATCCATATCACTAAGGGAACAAGTAGAGCTGAGAAAGTGGTCGCTATGCCTTCTAGACTTATGCCCAACGTGGAGGGCCCTAGAAGCTGCAAGAAGAGGAATCTGTTGAGCGTCGCGATCTTTATAATGCTCTACGGGGCAGCAGTATAGAAAATGTGCTCTAAGAGTGGCTTGCGCTTATAGATCTGTGTCAGGTCCGGCTATACTCGTCAGAGCGGGTTGTATCCCAATTAACATGCTAGCAGCCAAAAGGAAGAGTATCTACGAGGTGGAGGAAGGAAATGCAAATAGAAATATTGATACCCAGGAAAAGATATCAACTTTTCAACACTGGGAAGAGTAGTGAAAAGCAGATGCAAGAGGAAGATGGACTATCAAGATGGTAGGTAAATTGAAACCGTGGATCAATAGGAAATATGGGGAGGTGAACTTCACCATACCCAGTTCTTCTCTGGCCACGGCCACATCAATTGCTACTTGACTACCTTCTTCGATTGCAACGGATGGGCAGCCGAAAAGAGAAAACTAGAATTAAGGGTAGATGCAACAATACGCCAGATAACATCATAGGACTGATGATGAAGAAAGACAAGCAGCCTTATTCTAGCAGGAAGCTGAGGCACGGCGTCCTGTGTTGCCAGAAGAAAGGGGGTAGTTTTAGTCAGTAGAAATCTGACAATAGCCAACACCCAAATGGGTGTCTGATGCAAGATTACCCTTCCTTCCATAAATATATATTGTAACCCTCGAGTTACAAGGGTTGCCTGTAAATATGCAGACAGGGTGTCTACTCGATTCCTGAAAAAAAATTCCCTGACTTTTCTAGGTTTTTCCAGGTATTTCTAAATTTTTCCAGGTTTGGCCATTCAAGTGTGATATACGACATTGTGACCCCCCCCTTCCCCCCCTTACCAGAGTATTACCTAAGAATTGTAAAACCCCATTTTTTTACACATTTCAATGTTGTAATAATAATCATTTGAATTAAGAAAACACTATAACGGGTAATAAAACAGTGAAATCGTTACTCTATTTCAAAATAATATTTATTCAATACGTTATACTCTGAGACTAATAATCGAAACAGAATTAAATAGTTATGGAATGAATTCTCTTTCTTTGCGAACGAAACGTCTATAAATAAATAACGCTGGTAACAAAAAATGTGAATATTTTTGTTTACACTTTGTTATGATCAACTTTTCATTTCTGCAATTTTTTCTTCGAGTGCAATGGCTTTTTTTTGTGCTTGTTCCAAAATTTTCCTGCGCTTTGCTTTAAGTTCTTTCATCTCCAATACTTTTCGTTTTTTTCCTCTTTTTCTCGAATTTTTGTAACTTCTTTCAACCTTCGCTGTTTAGCCTCGTTCCAGCGTGCATGCGCATTTCGAGCGCTGTGAATTAGACTTTTGGATACTTCATAATTCTCCAAACCACTCATGTTCAAGATAGAATCATAAACTTGACGTCTGGCTACGACTGACTCTTCGTGCATATTTTCAAAAAGACATTCAGAATTCACAGGAAATCCACGCTCAACATTAGCATTCCCATGTGAAAGAAAACATATAATTTTTACAACCAGCATGAAGTTTTTATAATTCTTCCCAACATTCTCTCTGCAGAAATGGTCTATGCGTGTTTCAGAGCGTGAGTAAGATTTTGTAGCTTCAATCATTTCGGGAAGCGTTACAATTTCCTCAAATTCTCTGAGAACGACATCTCCAGTTAATCTGCTGATAATATCGTTTTCTGTTAGGATGGACAATAGTTTAGTAAGACGATTAGCTGTATGATTCATATCTAATGCAATAATTTGAGGATCAAGACAAGTCGCAGCTTGAGTCAGTGGATAAAACAGGGAAGAACGTTTTATCTTCATGATGAATTTCTGCATTGCTGACCGACATTCTTCACGAAATTTCATGACACCTACATGTTTGAGGTTGGTTTCTTTGAGCTGTTTCAAAGTGTCAAATCCTTAAACAATTTCCTTTCTAGATAAGTAATTTTTTTTCTCCTTGATGTCTTCAACTTTGATCGAAGAATTCGATTCCATAACCTCGCTTACAATGAATCGGTTTATGTAATATATCGTAGGTAAAACAAATTTCAGTCTTCATCGAATCTTATACTGTCCTTAATTCAACGAATATCCACATTTCCATATTATTCCTTTGTTTCAATAGCCTAAAAGAACCGTCATAGATTGGAATTCCATTAAAATGATGAAAATCGAAACAAAATTTCATGACGAAAACGCTTCTTCTTCTTCTTCTTCTTTTAGATCAGCCAATCATGGCTGATCTACATTGACGCCATACTTGCTGAAGCAGCTTTGTACACACGGTCACGAACTAGTGTTGGGATGGCCTAATAGGGTTGCCCATGTAATGCGACGAAAACGCGATGTGGCTCTCTGCGATCTTTTATACTGCGCATGAGGGCAGAAGGTCGCGCTGATTGGTTGTTACTTCCGCGTTTAATTCGAATCAAATTACATATAATCATATTACACGGGCTCATTGACAATAACGTTCTTTCAGTTAACTGATAAAAATCATTATTTTTGTTACAAGAAAATAATTAGGTGAGCTTGAAAAAATTCCCTGACTTTAAATAAAATTCCCTGACATATCCAGGTTTTTCCAGGTACGAAAAAATTCCCTGACAATTCCAGGTTTTCCAGATTTTCCAGGGTGGGTAGACACCCTGTGCAGAACTAGTACCGCCTTTGTGATCCTTCTTGAAAGCAGCATCCCACAGGAGAAACTTTGGGTAGCAGGCTCCGGCTATTCTCTCTCCGACGGCGTTACGCAAGACCGAAAAGGGAGAGGTGGAGTAAAGCTATAAAAATAGGCTATCTAGATCTTGTTGCTGAAAAGCACAGATCGCAGAGAAGAATTGGTAGGAGAAGCCAAGAGTCTAAATCCTCTTGAACTTGTCCAATAGTTTAACTCTAAAATAGAATAAAATTCCGAGCCATTGGCATTTTATTCAGTTGAGTTCAAGCCATGAGAGCCTGATTCGATAGTATCATCTGAAACTGTCTACAAAAGAGACTTATCTTTAGCGATCTCTGCGAGTCAGATTTATAAAATCTTAGATTTTTTCTTGTTTTTTTCTGAGTGTTTGCGAGTTCTCGAGCCTCCGATTTTGTCAAGGACAGAAATCCCTCTTTCGGCGCTTTAAAATAATAAAGTTTAGTGAGAAAGGCTGAAGCCTCAGAAGATACGAGAATATTTTATCCTCCGAAGTTTGCGGTTCCTTTCTCAATAGAAGGGAAAGTCAAATCGTTACAATCTTTCCATCACTAGCCAGGCTATGTACAAGAGACTTAGAAATATAAAACCTCTATACCCTGTTGAGAGCACGTCTGCACAGCGAAGGTTAGGAAGAGAGACAATATTCTCGAGATAGTAAATAAGACCTGAGAGTCTGCTCAATTTTTAAACATCCGAACGGCTCATAAACACTCGCCCTTGCTTCCGCCCTCCAGCTGATGCGTCGAAACAATAGAAACTGATCTGTGGACGGAGTGGCCTGAGACCCTCATTATATCAGCGAAGAGCCCAGGGAGCTTCTTGAGCCCCTCGCTATTAAAGTCTGAGCGATATACCATATAAAAATTATTGGAAAATCAGATATTTACGGGGAGATTCCTTTTTGACCTCATGCTGAGGAAACTAGAACATATCCACGAGTCAGGGTTACTGACCCATTGTGTTGAATAGACATGTGTTACATTTGAAGAGAGAAAGTCATTGAACTGTGTCTACATTTGGTTAATCCCCAAACTAGAAGAATTTACGTGAACGAAAAATAGAAATAAGAGTAAAGAATTATATAGAGAGGAAGTCATCGCTCGACAATTATTTCATCTCAAGGCCAAACCCCTAATGTTTAT
>WSXT02113514.1:0-11132 GCA_011762715.2 Neuroterus valhalla
ATAGTATATAGGGAAGGGGGTGGAGGGGGGATCGTTGCCGTGGGCTATAGTTCTTGCTACGTCCCCTTGGAGTCGCTAATGTTGCATCGCGACCATCTTTAGGTACCCCCTCGAAATATATTAGAGTGGGCACACCGTGGCTTAAAGCCTCATGTGTCGTTACCATAGCAATCGCAACGGTGGCGCCACGAATTGTCTGATTTCCCTCCAATTCAAACATAAAATTAGGAAGAATTTTCAAGATTTTAATGGGTTATTCAATTTACAAATTTATTTTAGAAAAATAAAATTATAAATCTAGCCGTTAAAAGTAACTGGAAAATGAATTTTCTAATAATTTATTTATCAATTCAATTTTTGATATATTATTCATAATAGAAAGAGTCGGTAATAATATAAAATAATTATCTCTTGAATCTGTGAACCAAGTGGGGTAGGGTCAGCCTTGTTTTTATTTTGGTATTTTGCTGTGAAGGAACCCGAGTTTCTCAAAAATCAGCTTATTTATTAGTGAGGGTAAAAAACCTTGGTTTTTTATAACTAAAATATCAGTTTTTTAGGAGAAGGAAAAATTTCCTAGGTTGAGAAAAACTTTTTTTTTCAGTGTAGAAGTCCATAATTCCAGAAAGATTTGTGTTAACGGATCTCTATCTTTTATGAACCAAAGAAGAATGACTACGCATCAATCCCCCTTCTCTTTTCTTTGGCAATGCGTTTCTTCCATACACAGACTTGAATTGTTAACTCTTGATCTGAAATTTCTCCTGCTATCTTCAAAATTTTCTGTAAAATACATACATGCATGATCTCAGGTCTTTGTTTTATTGATTATAAGTTTTACGTAATTATAACTTTTTATAAGAGGCGTTTGCTTCTGGTACTTGAAAAGGATTTCACAATAGGAAAAATTAGTAAAAGTAGGTGATATGCGCTCAGAAACTGGAATGAGGGATTTCAAGATTTTGCCTCACGGAACAGATGTGATGTTTAATTAACCACGACTTGTCACTTGACTTTCAAAGTAAGACAGAACTTTCCATGCTGGTCAAGAATTCGTAGTGGTAGAAATGTCACATCTGCTAAATGGGGATTCTTCTCCTCCCGGTTAAGCCCTGCTTTGAAGGTCTCTTCTCGGAGTTGAAAAACCCTAAAAATAAATGAATGATTTTCTGAACAAAAATATTGTGATTTAACAGTTACGTAAGGATATCCAAAATTGTGTTTTCCTCTTCTTTTTTTGGCCATTGTTTATATATAATTCATTGTTTGGTACTATTTTCGGTCTTACGATCCAATGAATACGAAGTAAATGAATAAAACGATTTTGAGTTGTTGTTTAACCGTTATTTATATTTCATATGAAAAAACGAAAAATTTACGCTTTTTACGTTTCGGCACTCACTGCGGACCTTTTTCGGAATAGCAATCTACGAAATTAAAAATAAAAAACATTTTCTTTTCATAATACGTTCAGGAGTGTTTCTGTATTGGCATCACTGAGTCGCGCGCCTAATAAGTGTCAATAATGCCAACCCATTAACGCAATTATATATGTGATTGTCACATGTTGTCAACCATAACCTTGAAACTCTAATTTATCTTATTTTGATATCACTCAAGTGTCGTCGAGAGCCGAGTTTTTGATGCACTTTTTATGAAAAATATCGTACATGGTGAGTGGCGAATGGCGGAGATCACTGACTCGTGTGGTGCTGCCCTCGCTTCGCTCGGACCAGCAACTCCACACTCGTCAGTCATCTCAGACATCTGCCACTCGCCATGTAATATACTATTTTTTCCTAATATCATGCAAAAAGATTATGAAACAAAAAGAACATGGGCCATAAATTCAATTTACCTGCGATACGTAGTCAAATGATCATTGTTGAAAACCAATCCGAAGTCAAATAATGTTCAAACATTGCGTTTTTTGAAGGGTAAGTGATTATAAAAATATATAAAATTTGGAACCCCAAAAGAATAAGAGAGATTCCAAGAAAGCGGAAAAAATTTACGTCATCAAAAAGAAACACTGCTGCTTCGTAAGCATAACGTATCACTAATTGTAAGATAGAACTAAGACTAAGACTAACAGTAAAATTTTCATTGAACCCTGAATGAGAGAAACGAACCAAAAATCAAGGATTTCAAAAACATTTTCGATTGACGAAAATGCCAATAAATCTTTTTAATGTAAAATGCACTGATACATCTGATTATTATTGTTAATCTCAGTTTGAAGATTGATTGAAGTATTGATGGATTTTTTTTATGGAAATGGATTCTATTATTCGTCTTTTTTTCGTATTTTCTTCTCTTGCTAAAATTCTTATATTATCAAAATTAAAATCAAAATAATGGTCAAAGTTCTGAGAATGTTGTGAAAAACCATAATTTAGATTTCCAACCTCACAAACCCTTTTGTGTTCGACAACTCTCGTTTTTATTCTTCTACCTGTTTTTCTAACGTAAACTTCATTGCAACTAATACACTTGTTCAAGTTCAATACCCCTGATAAATTTTCAATCTTCCCTGTATCTTTTTTTTTTGTAGAGAAAATTATCCAAACTGTGATTATTCTTAAAATAAACGTTCATGTTAAATTTTGTTAAGGAACTTCTTATTCTTTCTGAGAGACCTCGAACATAAGGCAAGGTAACTCTTAAATCTGATTTATTGTATTTTTCTAACCATTTTTTCCTTTTCTCTTTTTATTGTGCTGTTGTATATTTCATGGATTCTTCCATTATCAATAATGTTTATTAACGGAAGTGGATAATTGTTCTGCTGTAGGGTGACCTATATAATATTATTTAGGTTTCATTGTCTGAATTCTACGTTACTCAATTTGTGATTAACTTTCCGTAGGGTGTTTTAACCATCAATAGATCCAAAATATTCAAGCTGTTAGTATTTTCTATTTCAAAGGTAAACTGAATAGATTCCTCAATAATGTTTAATTTATTTACCAAGTCTTGAATTTTATTGGTTGGAACAATCAGAAATATATCATCCACGTAACGTTTGTGAATTATAGGTTCGAAATTCAATTTATTTAGTGCTGTTTTCTCAGCATCTTCCAAAACTAAATTTGAAACGATAGGAGACAAAGGAGACTCCATCGGACAACCTGACAATCTTCTATATAAAAATGAATGTTTTTCTGTATTTCCTTTATAAAATCGTAAAATATACATTTGATCATGTGATGATCTTTAGCAAAGTTGTTGTGCATGAGAGTCTCGGAACACAAAAAGGATTGTGAGCTTGGAAATCTAAACACTGGTTTGTCACAACATTCTTGTCATTTTGACCATTATTTTGATTTTGATTTTGAAAATATGAATTTTAGCAAGAGAAACAAATACTTATGAGAGACGAATAACAGAATCCGTTTTTATGAAAAAATTCATCACTACTTAAAAAAATCTTCAAACTAAGATTATCAATATCAATCAGATGTATCAGTGCATGTTACATTGAAAAATCTGCTCGCTGCGCGAGTAAATTCTCATCGCGCACTTGGCACGTTGCTTTCGCGTTCGAAAATATATATACCTCGCGCTAGGCACTCGGTTTTTTTATTTTCCCTCAATTGTGTATAGAGCTTTTTTAACTAAAAAGTAGAATGATGGCTGCTGCATTTGATGATTGTAAATTTTCTTTTGTTTGAGCTTCTCCGGCTTTAACGAGTACATTCTCACCGTGTGTCTCGTGCTACGCACACAATCAAAATCTTTCCGGAACGCGAACTTTTCTATAATAACTTTAACTCTAATGCATCAAATGTATATAATATTCATTTATATACCTCGTACCTTGTTCTGTCTAAGAAAATTTCAGTTGGTCTATTCCTAATATTGATATAATTAAAATTAAATTTTGTATCTCGTTAAGTTATGCTGTCAATTTACTTTTTATTTAAAATGTTCTTTTCTATTAATACCAAAACTATGCATCTCATGAGGGAAAAATTAAACAAAATTTGAAGATGTTCTTTCAAAGAACACTTTTGTTCTTAAACTGGAATTTTTTATTTTTAGATTATTCTTGCAGAAACAACCAAAACAACATGCCCTATCGAAAAACGATTGAGAACAAACTTGTGGAAATGGTTTAGATAAACAATTTTGACCTGTCTTTTTGGTCCCTGGAAACGTGTGCAGAAGTACGATTGGATACAATTATTTATTCGAAAGTTATCGAGTTCACAGAGTATTTTTCATTATTTTTTGTTTGATCAAAAATGGAAATTTTTGACTTTTTGAGAAAATTCAAAAAGTTTTATTCACGATCTTTCAGGGCTCCAAGAAAGAAACCTTTGTCTCTCTGATATTCTTTCCAAACTTGCGTTATTTCGCTAAAAAATTGTCACTTTTTTTCGAAATTTGAAAATGCCACAACTCTGACATTTTTGTTTGTATTCACAATTCTCGAGTATTGAAAAAAAAGTCCAGAAAAAAGTTTAAAATGCTCCTACTCTTTTATTTTGATCCAAAATAGCTGTTTAACGAACTTTATTCATTTGATTATTTTTTGTGCTATCAAAATTGAAATTTTCGATTTTTTGAGAAAATTTAAAAAGTTGTATTCCCGATTGTGTAAGGCTTCCAAGAAGAAACTTTTTTTTTCTCAAAATTTTGTTTCAATATTGCGTTATTCGGATGAAAAATCTCATTCTATTTTAAAAAATCCTAAGAATAAATTATTTCACTTTCTACGTGCTACAAGAAGTTGTACTTACAGTTTTTGAGTCTTGGAAAAAAAGTGAAAAAATGTTCAAAATGCTCCCCCTCTTTAATTTTTGATTCAAAATAGCTGGTTAGCGAACTTGACCTATTTTTTTGGTCCCTTTAAGTGTGTGCCGAAGGACAATCCAATCAAAAGAGTCTTTCAAAAGTCATGGAGTATACAGACGACAACGACAACAGACAGACAGACACTAACGTAAAAACTACTTTTTCGGAATCAGGAGGTCTCAAAATGTGGAGATTTCATAAATCCAGCGAAAGTCGATTTTCACATAAAACCATTTCGTCAATTAAAAATGTTTGTGAAATCCTTGAATTTTGGCGCGTTTCTCTCATTCGGGGTTCATTCAAAATTTTACCTGTCCATTGCATTGTCATTCCATCTAGTACCGTCCGTGTTTCATGGTTAGTCTTAGTTCTACCTTAGTGATACGTTATGCTTGCGAAGCAAAAACGCAATGTTTTAACATTATTCGACTTCGGAATGGATTTTAACAATGATCATTCGATCTCGTATCGTATAGGTGAATTTAGTTTATGGCCCATATTTTTTATGTTTTATATTCTTTTTTAAGCTTTGCTTCTTCCGGGGGGTATACATATACTCTGCGCGAGGCGACCTGACCGCGGAAAACGGGAACGTCATGACATACGACATGTGACACGCCAATGCATGGCACCAACGAAGCTACCCCCCCCCCTCTCTCTTTCTCTTTCTTCCTCCCTACCAGCTGTTCTGAAAGCCGGTGTAGTATATGTGTAGTAGACCCTGCGACACGGACTTACACGTTGCGTGCGAGTAAAGGCATTTATAATGAAAAGTTCTGATAGTGATTCATCTTAAAGTTCGTGTCTACATATAACACTTGAAACTGACAAACTTTAATAATTTAATTTCTTCGAAATTTGAATCTCCAATTACGACCAACTTTATACATCCTGCTACAATATTTCTTTTACTGGCGTGCATGTATGCATGAAGTGAGAGCGTAGCTGTTTTATTCCAATCGATGAATGAAATAACAATCAAATTTATGATTTTCTTTCAACGCGAAAGAGCAAAGCTTCTGTAGGCGGTCCCGCGACCGCTCTATTTTGTGTTTCGTATTAGGTATAAAAAGATTTTTCATTTTTTCCTTCGTAGAATGCTATTCTTAAAAAGGTCCGCAGTGAGTGCCAAAACGTTAAAAACTTATATTTTTAGTTTTTTCATATGAAATACAAATAGAGGTTAAACAACAACTCAAAACCGTTTTATTCATTTACTTCGTACTTATTGGATCGTAGGACCAAAAGAAGTACCAAACACTGAATGAAAATATAGTGATAGAGAGGTCGTCTATCAAACAATAGTGGACTATGATGCAATAATATGTAACAATATCGAGGTATGTAATACGACAAGTGATGGGTGTACGAGGTGCATATATTGAACCGACTGTGTGGATTCTGATGTACGACCCCTTAGAATGACGCACTTGATATCAATGTCGACTGACTGTATTTTGCAGATTGCAGAACCCTATAGCTCCATCAGATTCCATGAATACATGGCACCACTATCGATGCGGAAGTAGACCTCTACACTGAAAGTGACGTTAATATCAGCCTGGGGCTTGTGAAAACACTCACGATGACTGTTACGTAAAGCCAAAACTCTGATCGTGGTTGCCAAAGTGCAACAACAACAACTACAACAGTCAGACAAAAGTAAGATTCACTCGATTAGGAAACTGCCTAGAACAGAGAGAACCTTGAAGTACAGATTTTGTCTTCGTAACTCTCCTTCAACTCCATGAGGTGAACTTCTGAAGCAACTATTGACTATTCCAACTAACCATTAGAATTAACGGAAAAAAATCTTATTGTATAGCGAATAAAAAAAGGGTTCCAGGTTAGGTTCTAATCTGGGAGAATCTAACATCGCCAGGGTGGCGACTTAGGGTGGTCTTTCCCGGGAAACACCGGGAGATGACCGGGAATTGAATTAAAAACCGGGAATTGAATTAAAAACTGGGAATTCACTTCAATCAACCCAGAATATTAACAATCATACC
The DNA here is from genome assembly GCA_011762715.2 of Neuroterus valhalla. Lineage (NCBI taxonomy): Eukaryota > Metazoa > Arthropoda > Insecta > Hymenoptera > Cynipidae > Neuroterus > Neuroterus valhalla. The sequence goes on from WSXT02113514.1 coordinate 6,810, forward strand.
GAAAAAATACGGGAAATGTCCGCTTCCTTTTTATGACGCAAAAAGAGATCTCATCATTTGATTCGAAGAACGTAAGGTTCCTTCCATCTGATCCTCTAAATATTTAAGTATATCCATATTCCATGATAAAAAGAATTTTTTTTCCAGTATAAGAAAAACATTTTGCAAATTTCTTTCTCTGTGAGATTTCTTTATAATTATTATTATTATAATCGATATTATATTAATTATTATCTTCATTGAAAAAAAATTTATTTTTCACGTTTTCTTGACTTTTTCTCATTTATCTGACTTGGGACAGGTAATTTTAGAAAATAATAATAGTTTTTGAAGCTTTGCTTCTTTTGGGAAGGTATCTACTCTGTGCGAGGCCACCTAACTGAGAAAAACGAGAACACACCGTCCGCGTCACGTCCAATGCGACTGAAAATGTCTATAGCATGGCACCAACACAGCTATCTCGCTCTCTTTCTCCCTCCCTCCCGTTCTGCTGCAGTATATGTATAACGAGTGGAGTATACATCACACATTTGATACTTGCCGTATGCTGTTTAATGCAGGTGATTAATTGTTCATAGTATGTTTGTAATGCGATTTAATAAAGTGGTGAAAGTTTTATTCAATTACTGTATTACAAAAAATTGTATCTTCTATATAACATTGACTAGAGAATTATTCATATCTATATATTACACTTAAAACTGAGAAACTTCAATAACTTCCTGCTTTAATATTTCCTTTACTGGCGTGCATGTATGCATAGAGTGAGGGAATAGCTGTTTTCTTCTAATCGATGGATGAAATAACAATCGAATTTCTGTTTTTCTTTTAACGCGAAAGAGCAAAGCTCCTGTTGGCGGTCCCGCCACCGCTCTACTTTTTATTTAAGGGCAGGAAGTTTAAGAAAAGAAGTATAATTTCATTTAGTAAAAGGGAATTTTCTACATGGGACGTGAACTTTTTAAACTAATTATAATTCGGATATAGAAGAGAGCAATTTTGAAAAATTGGTCCACCAATTCAAAATTTGTCACAATATCAAAGCTCCCTCTTTCTTATTTTAAAAAAAGAAAGTACTTCAAGCAGTCTTTAGAGTAAAAGTAGTATTCCGAAGAAAAAATTTTTCTGGATTGTAATAGGAAGCTTGTTTTACATTTTTCATTGAAAATTCATCCTTTTTGAATGAAAAATCAACTACTTGTTGGAAATTAATCATTATATCTGAAAATTCATCAGTTTGGTTGAAAATCAATTCTTTCAACTGAAAATTTAACTGTTTCATTTTTTGTGGAAAATTAATTTTTTCTAATTCAAAATTCGACATTCCGGTAAAAATGTGTCTTTTTAAATTGAAAATTCAATTATTTCCTTGAAACTTAAGATCTTTTGTTGAAAAAACGCTTTTTTATAGAAAAATATCTTTTTCTTCGGAAGTTGATATTCTTCTTCAAAAATTCTTCTTTACGTCATTTAGTCTAACATTCATCTGGCTGGGAACTCTCATGTTTCGATAAAAATTAATTTTTCAAGCAAAAAATGTTACTATTCCATTTTTGTTTGAAATTGTTTATTTTTATGGTTTTGATTTCAACCCTTCTGTTGAAAAATTATATTTTTTGGTTGATAATTGTATCTTTTTGGTTGGAAATGAATTTTTGAGCAAAGATTGAACAATTTTAGTTAAATGGTCATCATTTCAGTTAAACAGTCGTCTTTGTGGTTTAAAATCCAACTACTTCAGTTAAACACTTACAACTTAATGTGATTCTTCATCATTTTGTGTATAAATTTATTAATTTGTTTAACAGTTAGTTTCTTTGTTTGAAGAAAGATAGTTTTTTTGTTGAAAGTTAGTTTTTTCGTTATAGGTAATTTTTTTCAACTGCAAATTTACTTATTCCAATTGAGAATTCCATAGTTCAAGTTAAAAATCTATTTGTTTACTTAAACATCCATTTTTTCAATTTAAAATTGGGTTAATCAAATTTTCGTTTGATAATCTTTCTCAGTAAAAGCTAATTTATCTGTTTGAAAACTCAACTCCTTCAGGTAAAGAATCAATTTTTAGTATAAAACACTTATGCTTGTTTCGAAATTGGTTTTCTATAATAATAATGTAACTGTTCCATTTACGGTTGAAAATATTCATTTTTTGACTCTGAAATTCAACCATTTTGTTAAATTATTATATTTTTCTTTGGAAATAATTCTTTCTAGTTGGAATTTCATTCTTGTTGTTTGAATATTCACCTTAATGGTTGAAAATTGGAGTGCTATAGTCAAATATTGATCTTTTTAGATGAAAATTCCGCTTCTTGTTTTGAAATTCAACTGTTCTGATTGAAGATTCATAATGTTATTTGAAAATTCACCACATTTGTTGAAAAATGAACTATTTTGTTAGACTTCTGTTGTTTTTTTTAACGTGAATTGATTTCTTTAATTGTAACTGTAACTGTTCCAATTTTTGTGAAAAAATGATATTTTTTTGGTGAAAATTATTGTATTCTTTTCAAAATTGATTTATTTTCCAATGTTTGATCTGTTTTTTCAAAGAATGCTTAGAATGCACGTCATGACAAAAAAAAATGTTAGCGCTTCGTGACAAATATAAATATGTTACCCCTAGTTGACCAGGAAAATTGAAAAACTGAAAAAATTGAAAATTGACCCGGAATTTGAAATCGTCCACCGAATCGCCACCTTGATCGGAAATCAATTTTATTTCATTCCAGTGGAACTCCAGTGTTAAAAATTCACGAAAGAGACATCGAAAAGGAGCTGAAAATCTGAAGGGTAGAAGCGGTCGGAAAGTCGTATGTCGAATATTTCATTCGAAAGCTTTGAGAGAAATTCAATAAAGTGAACTGGTATACCAGAGTGTTTATTGCAAAATCGACAGTCGGCGAGTAGACATCGAATCCATTAGAAACACGTGTGACTTTACGACTTATACATAGATAGGTACGTATATATAGGCTGCAAATTTAGGAGCAGACCTCTTTTTTTAACTAACAGATTCTAACAGATTCCGAGAAAAGTTGGTACTTCGATACTGATTTGTCTCATAGCAGCTACTTTCGTTTATTTAGATTATTTACATTCTATTGCCACTTCTGCCATTTGATTGGGAGGTGGCACATAAAGAAAATATGATATAAACTTATCAAAATGAAAATATGATCCAAATAATGCAGTAGAGAATTTGTGAAATCATGTTTTACGAAAGATGGCACGTAAAAGATATCGAAACTCTTCATGCTCTCAAGGTTTAACCTAATAAAACGTTCTTTGTGTTTTTGCCAAGTTTTTCATCCTCAAGTGTCCTCCTAACATTCCAGTACTCTGATAGAAGAACGATCTTCTCCAGCACTTCAGAGACTTTATACTTGGCGAATGGCGTCTATATACCTGACTAGTCCGGATTTTCTAGATACTCGCACAATATCCTGCTCGAGACGATACTCCTCGCAGAGACTCATATACCATATATCTGTATTCCTTGAAGAGAAAGGATTCACATTCAACATCACCCCAAGCTACGTTTTATGGTGTATCAATTGGAAGCCTCTTTCGGGACCATAATATTCACACAAATCGTTTCCTTTTCTTCTTTCTCTTCTTCCGATTAGGATCTCTTTATCTATCCTGTACCGGATAAGAGACTCTCTTTTTCCACCCTCTCACCGAGATTCAATCCCCCCCCCCCCCCGAAGTCTCCTCACTGAACCTCGTTTCCTTCAGAACTTCTGATACTCACCTTCGACGAGCACAATTTTCACGTGGTGTATTCTGGATTTTCTATTTGTGGATGTAGAGGATATGGGATATATATCGGCTTTTTATTTTTCAAGAAAGGAAGCATTTCCATTGTACCGAGTGGAGGCGCTACCATTTTGCAATATCAGCGGTACAACTGACATTCCTATCCTTCTTCTCTCAAGATCCGGCGGATGTCAAAGAATCGTCCGACGTTGGAATGCTACACCAAATACCCCTTAGATAGCACGTTCCTAGGAATCCCTCACAAACGCAATGTAGGTGTTCACCTCTATTTGCCTTCAATCCGATTTCAGAATCCAATTTCACTATTCCTGGTTACCGTCAAATTAACATCGTTCTCCTGTTTGCACTACAACCACCTCTATTCCAATTAATTCAAGGCTTAAATGAAAGCCCTCAAGGTGAATTGACCTTATTTGTAATGTAACACCCCCCCCCCCCCCCCCCCCCCCCCCCCCCCACAGCCTCTTGTCCAAAAACAAAAAAAAAAAAAACACCCCACAAAAAAAACAAAAAAAACAACCCCACACCACCACCAAA
>WSXT02113525.1:0-11131 GCA_011762715.2 Neuroterus valhalla
TTTTTTTTTTAAATCCATTTTTCATAATTCGGTTCATATTTTTGTTTCTTGAATATCAATCTTTCCGGGATGGAAAATCAACAGTTCTATTGGAAATTATTTTTCTTTTGACTTGAAACTTCTTCTTCGGCTGAAATATAATTCTCTCCAGTTTGAAATTCAACTTTCTCGTTGAAAATTCATCCGTTAGTTGGAAATTCATTTGTTCTGAGGAGAATTCATTCAGACAAAAAATTCGACTGTTTTGTAGATAGTTTATCTTTATGATTGAAACTTCAACAATTGGGGTGAAAATTGTTTCCTTATTCATTCAAAAATTTGATATGATCGAAAATTCAACAACGTTTATCGAAATTCGACTCTTTTTTTGAAGAATCAACTCTATGGCGGAGAACTCAACCTCTGGTTGGAAAAGACCTTTCACGTAGAAGATTAAACAACTTGGTTGGACATGAAGAAGATTCTCTGGAAGTTCATAACTTTTTGTAGAAAATTTGACAACTCCCTTTCCAATTTTTTGATAGGGATTGGTTTTTTTATTATATAGAGCTCCAACAGCTTTTTTCATAAAAATCTAACGAGTTGGAAATTCAACAGTTTTGTCGTCGAAAATTCGTCTTTTTTATTTAACAACCCCTCCCTTCTAACTGACATTTTTTATACTTTAGCAGTAAAAAATTTGGTTCGAGAAGATCTATTTTGTTGTAAGTTCACCAATTTGGTTGTTATTTTTGTCTTATATTAATCATTTCGGACTGGAAAATCAACTGACTTGTCGGAAATTCTTTTTCGTTTGACTTGAAACTCCCTCTTTTCTGGTTGAAAGTTATTTTTAGTATTTTGATATTTAACTCTTTTCTTGAAGAATCAACTATTATGTCAGAGAACTCAACCATCTGGTTCGAAAAGACCTTTCATGTAGGAAATTTAACAATTTGATTGAACCTAAAGAAAATTCTTCTCAAGATTCAACACATTGTGTAGAAAATTTGGAAACTTTGTTGGAAAAGTTTTTCTAAATTATTATTAATAATTTCGTTTTAAACTTCAACAGTTTTGTTGAAAAGTCATCCTTCCTGGTTATGAATTCGATTTTTCAGTAGAGAAATGCATATTTGAGTTGGAAATTCACCTGTTTTGTGGGAAATCCGTGTTTTTTGTTGAGAAGCAGCTGTTGATGAAATATGAGCTTTTCTCTCGAATACTGGAAATTCAATTGTTTCTATAAAAATCCCTATGTTGATTCAAAATTTGACTGTTTTGAAGAAAATTCACCTTTTTGGTTAGAAATACCACAATTTGAGTGAAATTTGTTTTTTTCTCGGCTCATTAATTAGTCTTGGTAAAAAATTCAACACTTTTCTTGTAAATGCAACTCTTTTGTTGACAAATCAACTATTATGGCAGAGAATTAAACTTTTTTGTTGGAAAATGAGTAAAGTTGAAGAAAAGTTGATAAAACATTCAACAAACTGGTTGAACAAGTAGAAGATTCTCCAGAAGATTTAACACATAGTGTCAATAATTTCACAGATTTGTTTGAAAATCGTGAGTAGAAATTCATTAATTTTTTTATTCCTAACTTCAACAGTTTCGACTGGAAGGCATATTTTTTCTTTCGGGAATTTGGTTGTTTATTTGGAAATTTATATTTTGGGCTTAGAAATTGAAGTTTTCTTTGAATAATTTGTGTTTTTTGTTGAAAAGGAGCTGTTTTGTTAAAATTTGAACACCTCATCAACTTAACAGTTTTTTTCGTAAACAATTTGGGTTTTTCAAACCTATATTTCTTTCTTTTCGTGAAATTTTTTGTTCATAGTTCGAAAGTCAACAACTTTTTTAAGAAAGGATGTGTGCCTGTTTAAAGTACAACAATTTAGTTAAAAATTAGCTCTTTTATTGAATATTAATCTTTTTAGGTTGAGAATGTAACTGCTCATTCGAACTTTTCTTTTTCTAGTTTAAAACTTCTTCTATTTTGTTTGAAATTTAATTTCTCCCAGCTTTATATTTATTAACATTGTTGAAAAGTCATCCTGTGCGGTTGAAAAAATGTTATTGTTTTGATTGAAATTCATATTGTCCCCTAGAAAATTCGACTGCTTTGTAAATAGTTCATCTGTTTGGTTAGCAATTTGAGTAAAATTTGTTTTCCTCATGATTCCAAATTTATTTTTGTCAAAAATTCAACATTTTCTGAAAAATGAAACTCTTTTCTTAAAAAATCAACTCTTATGACAGAAAATTCAACTCTCTCTTTAAAAAACACTCCTCGTGTAGAAAATTCATATTTTTTAGTTAAAAATTCAACTAATTTGTATAGAATCTGTGCTTTTTGGTCGAGAATGGAACATATTAGTTGAAAACTAGCATCTTTGTGAGAATTGACTTTCGCGGATTTGATGAAATCTCCACGTTTTGAGACCCCCTTAGTCAGAAAAAATAGTTTTTACGAAGGTGTCTGTCTGTCTGTAGTCTGTAGTCTGTAGTCTGTAATCTGTGTACTCGATAACTTTCGAAAGAATGTTCGGATTGGATTGCCCTTTGGCACACATTTTTAGGGACTGAACACAGGATTAGTTCGTTAACCAGCTATTTTGGATGAAAAATCAGAGGGTGGGAGCATTTTGAAAATTTTTTTGGAATTTTTTTTCCAAGTCTTAAAAATTATGAATACGGTTCATTGTAGTAGTTAAAAAATGAAACAATTTATCTCCACGACTTTTTTTTAATAGAAGCAAAATTGTCAGGGTTATGGCATTTTCAAAATCCAAAAATATAAAAGAAAATAAGAATTTTTAGCTAAATAAAGCAAGATTGAAAAGAAAGTCAGATAAGAAAAATGTTTCTTCTTGGGAGCCCTTCAAGATCGTGAATACGAGACTTTTTGAATTTAAAAAAAAAAACGAAAATTACATTTTTGATCACACAAAAAATAATGAAAAATAATCTGTGAACTCGATAACTTTCTAAAGAATGATCATATCCGATTGTGCCTTGGAAACTATTTTGAGGGACCAAAATTACAAGTCGAGTTCGTTAACCAGTTATTTTGGATCAAAAATAGAAGAGGGGGAGCGTTTTGAAAAAATTTTTAGATTTTTTTTCCAAGATTCAAAAATTCTAAATACGGTTTCTTATAGAAGGTAAAGAGTGAGAGTTGTGGCATTTCCAAAATTCAAAAATATAAAAGAAAATGAGAATTTTTAGCCAAATAAAGCAAGATTGGAAAGAAAGTTAGAAAAAAGGAATGTTTCTTCTTGGGAGCCCTACAAGATGAAGAATACAACTTTTGGAATTTTCTAAAAAATTAAAAATTCCAATTTTCATCACACAAAAAAGAAAAAAGAAAAATAATCTGTGAACTTGATAACCATCGAAAGAATGATCATATCCGATCATGCTTTGGCACCCATTTTGAGGGACCAACAATACAAGTCGAGTTCGTTACCCAGCTGTTTTGAATCAAAAATGGAAGAGGGGGAGTATTTTAAAAATTTTTTTGGATTTTTCTTCCAAGATTTAAAAATTCTAATTACGGTTTCTTACAGTAGGTAAAAAGTGAAACAATTTATCCTCCTGATTTTTTCTGATAAAAACAAAATTGACAGAGTTGTGGCATTTTCAAAATTCAAAAATATAAAAGAAAATAAGAATTTTTAGCCAAATCAAGCGAGATTGGAAAGAAAGTCAGAAAAAAGAAATGTTTCTTCTTGGGAGCCCTACAAGACTGTGAATACGACCTTTTGAGTTTTCTCAAAAAATCGAAAATTCCATTTTTGATCGCACAAAAAACAAAGAAAAATAATCTATGAACTTGATAACTATCGAAAGAATGATTATATTCAATCGTGCTTCGGCAAGCATTTCGAGGGACCAAAAATACAAGTCGAGTTCGTTACCCAGCTGTTTTGGATCAAAAATGAAAGAGGGGGAGCATTTTGAAAATTTTTTTGCATTTTTTTTTCCAAGATTTGAAAATTCTAAGTACGGTTTCTTACAGTAGGTAAGAAGTGAAACAATTTATCCTCATGATTTTTTTTTGATAAAAACAACATTGACAGAGTTGTAGCATTTTCAAAATTCAAAAATATAAAAAAAAATGAGAATTTTTAGCCAAATAAAGCAAGATTGAAAAGAAAGTCAGATAGGAAAAATGTTCCTTCATGTGAGCCCTACTAGATGATGAATAAAACTTTTTGAATTTTCTCAAAAAATCGAAAATTCCAATTTTCATCGCACAAAAAAAAAAAAAGAAAAATAATCTGTGAACTAGATAACTATCTAAAGAATGATCATATTCGATCATGCTTTCGCACCCATTTTGAGGGACCAAAAATACAAGTTGCGTTTGTTAAAGAGCTATTACACAGCAAGTGCGAAAAAATGTTAAGAACGAAAATTATTCATTTAAAGAAAATCTATAAATTACATATTTACCATTTGCTCATAAGATGTGTAGTTTTTTATTATTATCGTGAAAAATGTTACCAAAATTGAAAAATTCCATTTTCGAGGAAAACTATGCGAGGTATGAAAAAAATTGAAACTACACAAATCGTTTACCTTCAAAAAATCTACTAATTTACTTTCGACTATTTTTCGATGAAAAGAATAGTTTTCGTTTTAATCGCGATAACGCATTTCAAACAATGTAAAATTTAATTTGCTAGCTAACCTATGCGAGATGTAAATATTAGTGGCGGGTTTTGGCCGTTTTGCGAAATTTGCAACTCTGTGTATGCATTACATGTATTGTAAACTGAATCAAGCACGTATGAAGCCGAGCGCGTAGCGCGAGGTAAATACGTTATCGAGCGCGAAGCGCGAGATTCAAATGACGCGCGCCCTAGGCGCGCTCAAACTTGCGAGCGAAGCGAGCCGCGCGCCAAGCGCGCTATAAGAATGTGCCCGCGATGCGGGCAGATTTTTTTTGTTAGAAAGAATCTTCTTTGTTGGAAACTGAACAGTTTTGTAAAGCATTCTCCATTTTTCTGTCAGGATTCTAACAATTGGGTTGAAATTTGTGTTCTTCTCAACCGAAAAATCTTCCTTAGTTCGAAATCCATTTCTTTTGCGGAAAATTTTTACTCCAACAATTATTCTTTTTCCATATATAAAAAGTTTATCTTTCCGAGTTAAAAGCGCAGCTGTTTATTCAAAGTTAATCTATTTTTGTTAGAAATTTTACTGTTTCCTATGGGCTCATTTGCTTTTGACTGAAAATTATTTTCCTAACTGGAAATTTATTTACTTACTTTCTGTTTCAAATGGGGCCGGGCTGGCCATCTGGAATTTGGGAGATTTCAGGGTGGGCCGCGAGCCTGGCTGGCCACCGAGGGCCTACGAATAACAATGGGGAGGAGGGGGAACGATAAAGAATAGCCGCCTACTCAAAAAATACCAGAACAGCATTGATGTCCTAGTTCGTCCCTCGGCTTAGAATATATCTTCTTTCTTGAAAATTCATTTCCTGTTTGAAGTTGATATTTTTTGGCTTCCTACTGAGAATTTAATTCATTCATTATTAATTGGAAATTATTGTTCTCCAGTTGAAAATTGAACTGTTGTTCCAAAAATTAATTTTTCGGGTTTTCTCATGGGTTTACAATTTTTCTGAAATTTTGTTTTCTTCTTTGCTGAGAAATCTTTCTTAGTTGGAAATTAAACTCAATAGTTCAAAATCCTCCTTTTTGTTTTGTTAATCTTGAAAAATAGTTTCCTAATTGTCAATAAGCTACATTTACATTGTATATAGAAAAAGAATGTTCGAGCACATCCCCAAAACTTTTGAAATTTGTTATTAAGAAAAACAACTTTTTACCGTAGTTGGCCTTAAATAGTATTAGAGAATACGGGCTTATAATATTTTCAAAACCTTTTCTTGTAAAACCACATCATTGACCTGAACTTGGAATTTTTCATAGAAAGTTTTTTTAATAGGTTAAGATTGTCAGGTATTGGAATAAAAGTATATCAATTTATTTTTAATATCATTTAAATTCACTCTTGTATTGATATTAGATTATTATAATTTTTCTAATATTGCGTTCAATCAGTCAACACAATTCATATGCAATTAAAGCATCATTCAAAACGCAAATGAATAAAATGAATATGAATTTGGTCAGGTTTGAGCGCGCTTAGGGCGCGCGTCTTTTGGATCTCGCGCTTCGTGCTTGATGGTAATGTCCTCTCGCGCTCCGCGCTCGGTTATGAATTTACCTCGTGCTACGCGCTCCGCCTTTGTACCTCCCTACAGTTGTACATTAAATATATCTATAATATAATAATACAATAAATAATCTTTTGTTTAAGCTTCTCATGCTCTAACGGAAACATTCTCATCGCGTGTCTCGTGCTGCGCACTCGATCAAAGTTTGTCCAAAGCAAAAGAGGAGTTCTTTCGGCAAATTTATTTCACATGCTGAGTAGTTTTTCTGGAATTTCTATTTTTTATTTTTTTTTACGATTAGAAGAAAAACTACGCGTCCACTGGGAAAAATTATAACAAATTTTCAGTTATTTTTCCGGTGAATAACTTTTCTCCATCGATTTTCTGTGTTAGCCTTAATCATTTTTTCAAAAATTTTATTATTTCACTTTCATAGCTATTTTTCCTGATTGGAATGAGAACTACACATCCTGTTGAAGAAGTTGATAACACATTTTAAGATACTTTCCTAGTAAAGAAATTGTGTCAATTTGATTTTTCCGAAGCTTATGTCAATTGTGCAAAAGTTTTTTTTTTTTCATTTTTGAAGGGTTTTTTATAAATGAAGCAAAAACTACTAGTCCTATCAGAAAGTTAATTTTACGAAATTTGTAGATCTCTTTTTGATGCACAATTTTAGTTTATATTTGTTATTACAAGTTCAGTTTATATTTTCCCGTACCTTGCATAGTTTGACCAAAAAATGAATCTTTCTATTTTTCATTATTTTTTGTGCGACCAAAACTTGAATTTTGGATTTTTTGAGAAAACACGCAAAGTTGTAAATATAACCCTGGAGGGTTCATTTTTATCGAAAAAAAAGATTCGGATAAATTTTTTCACTTTTTCGTGCTACGAGAAATTGGTCTTACAATTTTTGAGTCCTGGAAAAAATGTTCATAATGATCCCCCCTCCCTCCCTTTGATTTCTCATCAAAAATAGCTGGTTAATGAACTCGACTTGTCTTCTTAGTTTCTTGAAATGGTTGCCAAAGCACGATCGAATATGATCATTCTTTCGAAAGTTATCGAGTTCACAGATTGATTTTCATCATTTTTTATACGATCAAAATGGGAACTTTCGATTTTTCGAGAAAATCCAAAAAATTTTCCCCAAGAAAAAAAAAATGTTTCCAAGAAGAAACATTTTTTTTTATGACTTTCTTTTCAATCTTGCGTTATTTGGCTAAAATTCTCATTTTCTATTATATTTCTGAATTTGGAAAATACCATAACTCTGACAATTTTTGTTTTATCGAAAAAAATGATGGGGATGAATTGTTTCACTTCCTAGTTGCTACGAGAAATTGGCCCTACAATTTTTGAGTCTTGGAAAAAAAGTCCAAGCTGGTTAATAGCTGGTTAAGGAACTCGACTTGTCTTTTTGGTCCCTCAAAATGGGTGCCACAGCACGATCGAATATGATCATTCTCTCCAAAGTTATCGAGTTCACAGATTATTCTAAATTATTTTTTGTGCGATCAAAATAGGAATTTTCGATTTTTTGAGAAAATTCAAAAAGTTGTATTCACGATTTGTAGGGCAACCAAGAAGAAACACTTTTTTTCTCTGTTTTTCATTTCTTACGTTGTTTTGCAAAAAATCCTCATTTTAGCTTATATTTTTGAATTTTGAAGAAGCCATAACTCTGACATTTTTGTTTCCGTCAAGAAGAAAACATGAGGATAAATTGTTTCATTTATTACTTGCTACAGATTGCGGTACTCAAGATTTTTGAGTCTTGAAAAAAAAGTTTTCAAAAATTTTCAAAATGCTCCAACTTCTTGAATTTTTATCCAAAGTAGCTGGCTAACGAACTTGACCTTCAATTTCTGACACTAAAAGAGTCTACCAAAGGCCAATCATAACGATTAGTTTTTTGAAGAGTTATCGTGCTCACAGACAGACATACATACATGCATGCATACAAACATACATACATAGACATTCGTAAAAACCTGTTTTTTCGGTTCAGGGGGTCTCAAAACGTGGACATTTGACAGAACCCAAGGGGGGGGGGGGGGCAAATTTTACAAAAATCTAATACCTCTTCGAAAAGCCACATAACGTCCTGAAAACATATAATGTTCCAAAGACGTTTTTAGGACGAATTTGAAACATTAGCTGTTTTTGAGACGTTTTTTCGCCTGACTTAGGACGTTGTTTTGGACATTCTTAAAACGTCTTTCAAACTTCACGTCCTAAAAACGTTTTTAGTACGTTCCAGAAACGTCTTCAAATTTCGTGCCCACTGGTTACTTGAAGGGCACAGAAATGAAAAGAATTGTATTAAATTGGCATTTTCAAGTAGAATGCAATTTATCTACTCATATTATTTATAAGTTATAGAGAGATTCTTCTGTCAAACAACAAAACTTATGAATTTTTCTATTTTTCACAAAGTAAGTTACAGTTCTACTTATATTTTTTATTTCTTGCCTGAAGTTAGCACATTCTCGAAACTCTCTTATTTGGACAATATGTGTTAAAAGTTAATAAACTAATGGAGTGTATTGGTCATCATTTTTCTCACAAAAAACCGTTTCCGAATTTCGATTCGACCTTATCACACCACGATTATCATGGAGTAACTAGAATTTCAAAAGTTTTGGGGATTTGCTCGTTATAGATCTAGTCTAGTCCTCTCCATCATTCCCGGTCAGCGCCTGATCAGAAAAATGAAAAACTATACAGGTCCCTATATCCTGATCTCAATTTTTATATGAGAATAACAGCCTCTTGTTTACGTACTATACAAACTTATACCAACCCCTTTCACAACCCTCCAAGCGTCCCTGAGAAACTCGATGGGATACACAAGGACGGTTCAGATCCCGAGTGAATTTTACCATAGAGGAAAAAAGGCATAGGTTATTGATTATCGTGATTCACTTTATAAATAACTTGAAGGGGAAGGGGACACCCACTGGAAGCGCGTAAATATCGCTCAGCGGCCTTCTTTAAACTCGCTCGATCACCACAGCATCCACCCGTAAATCTCCACGAGCCACTACGATATCACACCCTTTACGTATCTCTCCTTTCCACGCGATTTCGCATCGTATTTCACCAATCTTAACCCGAACCTTTGTAAATCTAAAAATTTTTCTCTGTCTTCAAATTCAATTCCTTTTTTCTTTCTCGGATAGGTTTTCAATTTTCCTTATGAGACTTCGAGAATTAACGTACTCGAAGTGTCAGGAGGAAATATAATTGAACTAGATAATAATTTAAGCCAATTAAATATTTGATTGAATAATAACACCGGTACACAAAAAAAAGTTCTCTGCACACCGGACCAGACCTATCTACGGGCATGTTTTTCGACCCGCTGATCCGAATTCCAGGTCAGTTTACACCCTCCAATTTCGAACAAATTGCAAAAACCGTAAGAAATAGAGAAAATTGGATGTTTTAGTAATAAAAATAATTTTGGATCTAGAGCAAGCATGATTTCTGTATATTTTGAACCGGTTATTACTAATTTCAAGTGCACTTAGATCACAAGCCGTTTTGAATCCAAGAAAATTGTAAAAAAAAAAACACGAAAATTGCATAAAACACATCAAAATGGAAAAAATCGCAAAAAATGGGATTATCTTGATGAAAAAAATTTCGTAGACTCGGATCGGAGGAGATTTTCATGTAATTTAATCTGCCTAATCAGAATCTGCAATGAATTTGGCTTATAGTCCCTTAAACACTCAAAAAATGGCATAAAACCGATAAAATAGCAACAAACGTAGGTAGAGTTCAAAAGAGCACTTACCTTCGAATAATTTGAAACTCTGTACACGGAAAGAAATTCTATAACAATACTTGCTATTTTAATATTCATTATTGATATAGTAGATTACGATTTGAGGAAATCGTGTAGATATAAGAATTATTGTTACCGTATTCACGAAACTTTATAATTACACGGACCAAAAACCTGGAAGGAATATTTACTGAAATAAGGAACATTTTCACTTTTGAAAAGTGTAAACCACTTGCATTCGCGAATGAAAGTAATTCCTAATTGGACGCTTCACAACATTTTTTACTTCAGTACAAGGATATTTGAATTTTATGACGGTAAAATATCCTTTTTTGTTTATACATTCCGCTTACCCGATGAACTCTTTTGTTACAAAGCTGGAAGTGAATATTGGGTGCCAAACCATCAATATTTACCGCACGGAAAAAGTAAAAATCGCGCGCTCACTTAAAAGAAAGAATATAATTGAGGAGTTCTGAACAAGGAGGCGACAGGCGCTCGGAGACGAGTAGAAGAATGGTCCACGCTGTGACGTCTATATCAAATGTATAATTCCGAATTTGAAAAAACCTTTGATATAGTTAAATAGCTCTTGAGAAATAAACTTGACTCTTCACTTACAGTTTTTCTCTCGGGTTGCTAATTCCCCAGTAAATAAATAAAAACTGACCTTTTTGAATTGAAAAAACTATGTTTTTCATATTAAGCTTGCCGTAAATAACTCTTTTATCAACGAATTTACAAATTTCTTCTTGCGTTTTATTCGTGAAACTCTAACGGAGGTGACAGTATCTAAAGAAAGATCAAAAGTTTATTCCTAATCTATGTTTATTTAATCCGAATGAAAAACCATGTTTTTAGACTTTCACATTGAAAAAGGATCGAAGAAATTTGAGCTTACGACAAATTTCCTGCGAACGAGTTTTCCACTAATGTATTGTCCAACTTTTTGCAAAATCTCAATTCGATTGAATTTTTAGTTTCATCATTAAAGCGAGTTTATAATGAGCTTGCGACGCGTCATGACAGGATTTTTCAGGGGATGCCGGAGCGCTGACGAGTGCGAACGAAAGACAAAGCAACCCAGTCAGAAATTGACAGTTGGCCCAACGTTGGCCCAACGTCGGTACACATTTGACCAACGCTTGGTAAACAAC
>WSXT02113536.1:0-11131 GCA_011762715.2 Neuroterus valhalla
CTTTTGACACCAAAAATAATTGTCCTGTAAAAACCAAGATTAAATTTGGTGCGAATGGTGCAGGATTTAAATTCTGCACATTAAAATCCTTGATGGGTCATTCCACTTCAGGAGTTGCCTCCTCTCGTCAGGTCTCCGATTCCGCACAACCAACGACGCTTGGCCTCCTTGCTACACTCCACTTATTGATAAATCGCAGAACTCAATTGAATTTGAACTAATTCATTTCATTTAGCACAAGTTCATCAACAGGAATGAGGAAAGTTCACTGGATGTATCCAGAATAAATTGAATCACTAGAGTATTGGTGTTATACGTATATTCAAACGTGATTCTCTCTGATTAGAAATATTTCTGAGTCCCACTTTTACAAAGGATTACCGCACAATGAAACATAGATGCCGCATCGCGAGTCAGTCAAAATCTGATCTCGAAACCCGTTGTCGTTCGCAGGCTCCCTGACCGCGCAGCGTTCCGTCGATTGTCCGCGCGATCCTACTCTCACACTTTATTACATTTTAATCAATCAAAGATCCTACTTTTACCCCTTCCTCAGCTCCAGTGATCTCAACCTTACCTCAGTTAATGACGCAAAACTGAGCTAATTTGTTTCTTCAAAAATGTGCCTAAGGCACGTTTCCTCAATTTGGAGCTAAATCCCATTTCATGCTTCACTATTAAAAACGTCTAATATTTTACTGCAATTAGATTTTAATAGTCCTTTAGTTCTAAATTCCTAAATTTAACTCCGTAGTAACTAAACAAGAGCTCCTTTCATTTAACACTATTCCCTTGATTCTAGTTAATTAATAACCATTTCTCATTTGCGTCTTTACACAAAGAATTTTATTCCACCGTTTTCCCAAAACCCTCATTTATCCATTCATTCCGCATTACACAATTTCACTTTCCGCATTCTCCTTAAGTTAAAGTGAAATTTCCATTGCAACATTATTACAATTTTAAATTCGCTGCTAACAATGAACAATAAACAACGCATTCCCAAATTATTAGGTCAGTTCGCCTTTTGGAATACCAAGCCTCTCTCTATTTTGTATTTCTTGAGTCAAACTATATACCTAATCACAACCCTCTTCCTACATTGACGTTTGAATTTTGCAGAGTCTATTCAATCCCCGAGAGGTGCTGCCTCTTATGGCAATTCCTTGCGAAACAATCATTCCGCGATTGTCACAATCTTTCAGAAGCAGCGCCATCTTTTGGTGATAGTTGAAACAACTTAGTGATTCCCGACAGTTACGTTTTCTACTAACAGTGCATACCGACTGTAAAGTCATATACCACCAGTAGCGCCATGCATTGGTGACAGCTGCAATAACTTCAATCACCAACTGCCGATAAGTTATGAAACAGAACCAACCGAGGAGTTACCGACTGCTGGCAGTTGCTCGTTCCTATCTACTTGGCACCGTGGTGGCGCCAACATTCGAAACTGATACAACAAACTCAATGTCCGATAAGAGATTGAACTCTGGTTGTATACTGCATCAGGAAAGTAAGTTGCAGATTCACATACTTTGTTGGTAATAATCAATCTTTCTTCGAAGAAAAATGAATCTGATTGGTTGAGAAATGACCATTCCTGTTATCCTTTTCGGGAGCAGTAATTTGGAATACGCCATGTTGGTTAAGGAAAATGGAAAATGTGTGCTTCATGTCATTATTAATCCATCAAAATAGGGAAGAATTATTGAGAGGTAGAATTTCCAAAAGATAAATCCAAACTCCCAAAATAAAATCCTACCATTTCATAATGTTTTTTTGTGATATAATTTCTTTGGATCATACGATTGAGGAAAGATTTAATTGACAGAAAGTTTACGAAATTTTCAAAGGCATATTTACTTTCTTAAATTAATTAAATGAAATAGAAGCAGATAAGAGGAATGGTTTGAATATTCGTTTTTACACATAGTGTTATCTTCAATTACTCTAAATGTTTCAAGGAGAATTAATAGAAAAAAAGGGGGAAATCACGAAATTTGATATCGATGATCTCGCTTCTCTCACTATCATAATTCTGAAGAATAAACAGAACTTGTCACTGAATGGAAGTCATAAAACGGAGTACATAAAGCTATCGTTGTTAGATTCACGGTATGGATAATATTCTTCGACTTTTAGTTTGTCCTGCCATTTTTTTGTTCAATCGTCTATCATATTGGAAGAAATGGAGCTTGTTGCTGTCACTTTGATCCTCACATTTTTAGGCTCAATTCATTTTGATCGTAAGTATAATATGACATTATGATAAATTGATAAAGCCTTCATCCTACAAGTTTTTTTTCTTTTGTGGATTCAAGGTCTATAAATGATGAAGAAGACATTGGTTTTTACTAGACCTTGTAGTAATCAGAGCTTAGAAACGAAAAAACTGATAAAATCTCGCAATCTTCATTGAAGTTGAATCAGGAAAAATGTTGATATTGATTATATTTTTGTGAATACTGTGATTCATCTATAATTGCTCGATACTTTTCTTGAAGCTGGTACATATTCCCTATTTTTCTGGACTTATATTGATTGATTTCACAGAAAATATAAATCAGAATGTTTTGTAGAGTCCTATTGCTTTGATTGGAAATTTTTTCTCTCTCTCTTTTTCTCGTTTTCTTTTTGTCAAGTGCGAATAGGATTCTAGAAGCTTGTAAGGAACTCGAGTTTGTTTTAGTTAGAAGTTTTTTTCCCTTCAAGTCTACTATTATATGTTTGGAACTAGTTGGGCATTCCTTCTACCATGAGAAAGTTATTTTCCAAACTAGAAATGCTCTTTTCCTAATTCGGGTGATAATTATCTATTTTGTTTTTGAGTGTTCCCGGTTCTCCTCATCTATTCTGACACTTATGAGAAAACTATTACTGCTTGTAGGTATTTTCTTCAAACGTATTAGAACATTTTTATTATTGATCTGCCGACTTTTTCGGAGAATTTCATGTATCACAAATACGTAAAATTTATTCAGATTCGCAGAAAAAAGTCTTATTTCGGTACTATACAATAATCTCTGATTAGAAATAAGCAATTGCGTACAAACATAAATAACTGATTTAACTGAAATCGTGCGTTTGATTTTTAGAAAATTCTTTCTTATAGTTGAACAGTTTAATTTAGTAATGCGCGCCACATTACCCGACAGGTAGGGTAAATTGACGGACGAAGACTTTTTTAGGACACCTAATGATTAAGTATTATTATTGATATAGATTCAATTTACCTTATGAACAAAGCAAAGCTTAGATAGCAATATATGTTTCACATATTTTGAAAAAGCATTATTGATTATATTTCTCTTTCTATAATTTGTTAAATCTTATGCGCGCCACAATACCCGCTTCTCTCCTACTAGAGGTTTGCTGAGGAAAATCAGGAAGGCGCAGTTTTGGACCATTTTCGAGAAATATGCATTTCGAGAATTGCAAGCGGATGGTCCTTGAGCTAGGGTATATGTATTTTGAAGCACCTGGTGGCTCACCTGGTAAAGCATTTCGCTGATAATCGCAAGGTTGCACGCTCAATTATCGCTGCCTGCACTCTTTTTTTTGTGCAAAACTGTTTATTTATTCATTTCTCAATAATTTCTAATGAAATTATAATTTTTGATGATTGTTTAATAATTTTTTCGAATGAAAACTGTTTTACTCGTTATTATCTTTCGATTAAAAAGTTGTGCATTTTCTTTTGAATTATTAATTATTTGATTATTTGTAGAATTTATATTTTTAATTTGAATTGAGAAATAAGTGCTTAAAACGAAAATTGCATGAAATCGAAATGTTTTGTACAAAATACCAAAAATAAGACACAGAAATCATTTTGATTTCGTATTTAACATAGCAATTTTCGTTTTAAACACTTATTTCCTAATTTAAATTAAAAATATAAATACTACAAATAAATAAATAATTGGAATATTTGTTTATACTCTCTCCATGTTACGGATTTGAGAGTCTGGGCATAACCTTCTCTCTATTCCTTTGCACACCTCACCACTAACTCAGAGGTGAGGGGGACCTACAGTTTAAGGTGGGTTCCGAACCACCAAGAGCAACAGCTACTTAATACACGGAGAACTTAAAGAACTCTAGAGGTACCGGACCTACGACTCTCCGTGGCCCGCCAAAGCTCTTCCAGAGTGCTAGGCGGGAATCGAACCCAGAACCAGACAGAAGCGTGGGTCCAAAGCTTATGCCTTAGCCCCACGACTAACTGACCACTCAATGATTAAATAATTATTAATTTAAAAGGACACTCCCAACTTTCCGAAAGGAAGATAATAAAGAGTTAAAACAGAGTTTCAATGTTTAAAAATATTTGAACAATCATTGAAAGTTATAATTTCATTTAAAATTATTGAGAAATGAATTAATGAACAGTTCCGCATTAAAAAAAGTGCAGGCAGCGAGAATCGAGCGTGAAACCTCGCGATCATCAGTGGAATGCATTACCAGGTGAGCCACCAGGTGCTTGAAAATACATTTACGCTAGCTCAACGACCATCCGCTCGCAATTCTTAAAATGCATTTTTCTCGAAAATGGTCCAAAATTGCGCCTTCTTATTTTTCTCGGAAAACCTCTAGTAGGTGTCTATCACTGGAGAGAGTATCCACCAAAACAAGAATAAGGTAACCTGGAGGTCTCCTTGTTAGTCATAAGTACACAAAATTACTAAGGGGGTTGTTGTAGGCAAAATTTTATTGGTGTTTACTTTACATTGGCACTTTGGGTACAATCAGATCCAAGGTATGTGGGATCACGCCACCCTCTTTCTATGGTTCTAAAACAAAAAAAGTGGCTTGATTATTCCCACTCAATAGAGGGCTATCGGACATTGATCTATAATATACCCTGGAAAGAGTATGACGTCACAAATTCGAGACGAGCTAAAGTCCTAAAGTGGAGTATGTTCTTGAGTCAGCTGACTATTTTAACTTGCACAGCGTGCATAATTAAGCATCGAAAAGTGTCTTCGTTTTGGCCTTGGAAATACATGGCTATCTCCTATTCATGGTAAAATACGGATCAGTGGTGAACATACATACCACGTGAAAAAATGGTCTGATTTTCTTGCATGCAGGCTACTTGCATGTTAAGAATTGTGGCCTAATATTGCAAGGTTCAAATATCGCACCTTGCAATGTATACTGACTGTGGCGTATAACTTTAATTATACTGTATTACTTGTGTAGGAAAACCTTATAAATGTCCATTTTTTGTTTTAAAATCAGTCGCAGGAGGATATCACTATCATGCACCACTTCCAGGACTCCTTATTGTGACAATGGAGGATGGCACCACTTATTGGGGAGAATTGCAGAAGATGGGTCGTAAAGAAATTCCCAAATGGTTGGAGCAGGGGGAACCACGTTCAAGTGAATTCGAATATTTCTTACCGACAAGGTATAATCATTTTGGTTCAACCCTCAGGTTGAATACGTCGAATCCTAATAGTCATACCAGAGTTCATCGTCCAAAAGAAGCAGAGTTGAATAATCGTAACACAGAATATTATGCTGCGAATTTTTACGTGTACCCTAAAGACCGGTATAATCATAGAAGTGGAAACGAACATGATGAACGTGATGATGGCGATATGCCAAACTCTGGTTTCATATATGTATCAGTGCCAAACGGAGAAGTGTTTTCTTCACATTTCGATCACACTCCACCGTGGAGACTACCGAACCCTGAGCGGCCTGAAGATTAAAAGGAAAAATACATTTGTTTCTAATTTCAAGTTATTGAAACTCCTAAGCATAAAAAAAATGTATTGCGAAGTTCAGAATATACAGTAGAAGAATATGAAAGATATATAAAATTTATCTCCTGTTATTTTTCATAACCTATCCTTGCTCAGAAACAACTGATACATGTTTGAGATGCCAGTAAATAGTGAATGTGTAATGAATGAATAAACATAAAATGATCATCATTTATACAAACATAATCAAGTGCTACATTTTGAGTAGTGTTACCGTCGAGCAAGCAATGTCAAGCGACAAGACAAGACTTCCCTGACGCCTTGAATTTCTCGCCTTGGGTCTAGCTTGACGACAATTTCAAGACCTTGGAAGCCAAGGCCATGATTGAATGCAAATCTGGCCCTCGAAGAAAAGCGAAAGTCTGATGCCTGTGACTTGCCAGGTGGACAAGATAAATTTTTCGTTATGTATCAATGAGCGATCCGAAGTGAAATTGCAGTTTATGCTCTTTTCTTAGAAGTAGGGTTAGAAAGGTAATGTTTGAAGAGAAGGGTTCACTTTGGTTTGATAGTTAATAAAAAATGAGCGGAAACTTTTATTTTTTATTACTTATGCATAAATAAGCGAGAAACAGAGAATTTCGACTTTCGTGTTTTTATTCGGAATTCGTGGCTTAGGGGCAAGAAAATTATGCAAAGTGTACTTAGTAGCGCCAATGAGGTCGGAGTAGGTCAAAAATATGTTCAATCACCTAAAATAATTGAATTGAATGGATGTGTACACGAGCGCGAGTTGCTACACGACTCGAGTAGTGACAGTGCTCGGGAGGAAGGTGAAAGTAGACGAAAGAAGGCTTCGACAAGCAGGCTTAGCGTGAGTGAGGAAACCCCTATTAATGAATCAAGAATGATTTTTCGATTCACCAAATAGAATATATTAATTTTTCATAAAATAAGATTCGGCGTTTCAGTCTCGATTCGAAAGCCCTCTTAAGAACGAAATATTGACATAAGCACTTCTCTGAACAAGAATATAATATAATAATCCGAAAAAATAACACCTTCCATTCTAAATTGATAATATAATCTTTCCTAAGCATAGGTGTAGATCATTATTTGAAAAATTGCCTATGTTATCATTTAGACTTGAAAAAGGGTCTTAAATTACGATCGAAACGTCGACGTTCATGTTATGAAAAATACCAAGTTTGATTACAAATCACCTATCAATTCATGTATTAGAGACTAATTTTTCACATCTGGGAACTCACCCCTGTGACTCACTCAAAGAATAATGTAGGTCAACGTGACTTTGGAAGAGGCGGGGGTACGTGACCTACAGTATTTCTATAACCTATCATAGGGGTCCTTCCCGCCCCCACGGAACAAGGGTAAAGGGGGAGGGACGTGACCTATATTATATCTCGAACCTATCATAGGGTTGCATTCCCGCCCTCACGGGATTTGGGAAAAGGAAGAGGAACGTGATCTACATTATTGCTATACCTATTACAGGGGTGCCTCTCCGTCCAAACGGGACTTGTGAAAAGGAGGAGGGACGCGACCTACATTTTTGCTATAAACTATCGCAAGGGTGCCTTCCCGCCCCCACGGGACTTGGGAAAAGGGGGAGGAACGTGACTTTCTTTATTTGTATACCTATCACAGGGGTGACTTCCCGCCCCAACAGGACTTGGGAGAAGGGGGAGGGACGTGACCTGCATCATTTCCATAACCTATCACAGGGGGGCCTTTCCGCCCCCTCAGGACATAGGAAAAGGGAAGGTATGTGACGATTATTTCTATAACCTGGCACAGGCAGAGATGGGCGGAATCAATCACTTTTCGTAATCAATTACATTTTGAATACGGATTACATGTAATCAAGAAGTACGTCAAAACTTATTTGACGGATTACTTGAATACATGCAGTCAGCCTTTTGAGGAACACTTGAATACATTTATTCATGTAGCGGGTTATTTTACGGATCACATGAATACATGTATTCATGTAGCGCGTTATTCTAGGGATTACTTGAATACATGTATTCAAGTATTCACGTGCTCCTTGATCACATGTAATCTGTATGTAGTAATCATGAATACGCAATCCCGCCTATCTCTGATCACATGGATGCATTCCTCCCCCTTTTCCCAAGTCCCGTGGCAGCAAGAAGGCACCCCTGTGACCAATCACTCTTTTGTGACTTGTAAATCTAGTTCCTACTAAAATACATTTCCAAAGCACAACTGGAACACCAGATGAGATGAGCTGGGGAAAATTTTTGGGCTTTTACCGAAGTAACTGTTTTCAGGTATCAACGGTAAAACATACGCATAATACTGACCGATTGAGTAAAAAAGATGTGCTCGAAGTTCTGAACGTTCAAATGAATGTTTCTTTCTGATTATTTCTTGAACTAGATGTGCTAAAATAATTATCAATTTTCAATGCAGATACTTGATTACAGAAGAAACTCATGATATATTACGAAAAATTGTAGTTGGAACAATATTTGTAGAAAAACAAAATTGCGAAAAAGTAATTCGTTCATTTGAACGTTCAGAAATTCAAGTACATTACGAACAAGGCATTTAAAATCTGACTCCTTCCGAAGTGAAATGTAAAAATTCAAACAACCATCCCTGATATTCTGTCCCTCCCAGTTTACGAACCGTGAAAAGTAGGTTGTCGCTTCCTATGAATTCAACCACTCTCTTTGCAATTTGCAACTATTTTGCACCATTGTTAATCGCCATTATTCCCTTTATCGCACAATATCACGCAAATATGCGGAAAACGAGTAAGTCTCTTGTCACTGTTTATTGGTATTTTTTATAAACAAATGCTTCGAAATCCTAGCTTCCGCTCATTTTTTAATAACTATTAGACCAAAATGAAGCCTTCTCTGCAAACTTCATCTTTCTAACCCTACTTTTAAGAAAAAGGCCTAAACTGCAATTTTACCCGATTTGAAAATAAAATATCCAAAATCTCCAAGTTCTTAAGATTTCAAGGATATGTGCTTTGGCCAAAAAATGGGAAATTTCGTGGGCTTAGTGTGTGAAATAGTTCACTGCAAAATTTGTATTGATTGTTCAATCTCTCACATTTCGAAATATTAAGGTCAACCTTCGATAATGTTTCTAAGTGTCCTAAAGAAATTTGAGTTCGTTATACAGAATAATGCAAGCCAATGTGAAAAAAGATGAAGAGTTGAAAGTGACAATTTTCAATACAGAAAAATCTATAATCAGCAAAGTTGCATTAGTATACGAGGTCAAGTATCTTTTATTTGCCCTCCCAGCTTACCCTGCAATTTATTTTGTTCTTGCTTTATTTGTTCCTTCTTTCTGTTTCTTGTACCTTCTTTCACATGGCTGATGTTTGGTGGATGTCTTTGTTTGTTCACAAATTTACAACCGGATTATTTTCTTGCTCGAAGTTAGTGTTCGGGCGGAGAATTCACATACTGAATAGTTCAAATTGAAATATAGCCTTGGATGACAGGACTGACACTTTCATCAACGGACCGCGTGCCCCTGGAAAAGTTTCAGGTGATAAATGCAGACTGCGTGTTTGGAATATTAGTGGTGTAAATGATCAAAAGGAAACGGAGTGGCGGAATACGGGATGTGAGATTATTGAGGATGAGATTAGTCTTCAACTATTATCAGGAGAACACAAGGAATGACACGGTAGCCAAGGAATTGATCTAATCATGAATGAGAGGGCATAGCAACATGTCAAAATGTGTAAGTGTGTATCTCTTAGATTTTTGTAGGTTGGAATGAATGTGGGAATCAGAAGACTGTTTAATGTAGCATGCCATGTTCTTGATGATCGTGACCGTAAAGAGGCACAAGACACATTCTAGGACTTGTTGAATGATTTTAGAGAAATATAAGATTCAGGCGAAAGAATAATATCACTCGAAGACTTAAAACGTTGGGTTGGTGTGCAACGCGGAGGTACTAACAGAGTAAATGGTAATTTCCGAAACCCAAAAATGAATTGTTTTGAGGATTAATTGATCAGTTTGTTCTTCGGAAAGTAAGTGTTTATTAAAAACACTTGGTTCAGGCACAAAATGATACACATGTATACTTTGTGCAGTGGTGAAAGCCATAGTATGATCGACTTTGTTTTAGCAGAAGAAAGGCTGAGAGGGCTTGTAAACAATACAAGAACCATGTGAGGTTCTGAATGCGGATCAGATCACTATAAGTTTCGAAAATTTAGAAAATTGGAACAGACGCGAGTAAGAATAGAGAATCTGCGAAAATCAGAAGTACATATAGTGTACCGTGATTAGGTGGATAAATATTCAGGGCATTACAAAGAAGATTTAAAGGTAGCATGTGGCGACAAAAATTTAGATGGTACATTGGAAATACTACGGAATGGAAGTCTGGTGATGCGTGGTGGAATGATGAAATACGCATGGCAGTCAACGAGAAAAAAGAAGCGCACACGAGAATGTTGAATATGGGAGGTCTTAGTGATAGGGACAGGACATGTCACTGAGTTTTCGCTTCTTTTCTGAAGTACCACACCCTGGTTAAGAAGAAAAATACAAAACGTGCTTTGAGGCATTCCAAGTGTTCAATCATATTTGAACATTTTCTTCTTTGATTTACCGCCTGTGGTTATATCAGTTCTAGTTCGTTGCTCATTGTCTTCAAACACAGCACACACTCTCCTCTCCATTTGATGACGTTGTCCAATGGTGTAAGCATATGATTCCATGAAGTCCAGCGCATTTCGGAACATGGGTATGTACTTTGCACACTCGTCAAGCAATATGTTTGCTTTGAATCAGCGTGCCTATATAGAAAAAAAGACCCAGATCCCGTTGCAGTGTACCTATAAACAAACACAAAAAGAAAATCAAAAATAGATGTCTGGAGCCTGTTGTAAAGTATCGAGTAAAATGTTTGAAAGAAAGTGATTGGAACCTGTTATATCGTGCGCAGAAAAAACTAGATGAAAATTGTACACAATTGCACTAAAACACTGTTATTACTACTAACAATGCTCATCACTCGACGATTGTACACCGAATAGCTGCGCTTCATATCAGACTGTCTTTATAGCCTGCAACTCGACGAATGTACACTGAATGGCTGCGCTCGACTCTAGTATGTCCTTATAGTTGGCAACCCTCCTTCATCAAATAAGGTTTGCGCATGCGCGATAAATGTTTTCACTGTCACACGACTCGACGTTTGTACACTAAATGGCTGCGCTTGACTCCAGTTTGTCTTCATAGACGGTAACCCTAATCCAGCAAAAAAGTTTTGCACATGCGTTGTAAATACTATGTCTACTATGAGAGGAAAAAATGGTGCGATTTTAGCGCCAATTGTATCGGGTGCAAAACTAAGTCAGCGTCCATGTGTTGATGCAC
>WSXT02113547.1:0-11131 GCA_011762715.2 Neuroterus valhalla
TTTTCTGTCGAATAATTAATTTCCATCTAAAGAACAAGAATATTACACATAAGAGTTCCATAAAACATTATTTGTCACAGTTATGAACAACTTTTATGAAGAACTTCACTTATTTGGCATATCTGTGCATCGAAATATTTCTTTTCTTGGAAATCATTTATTTTCATCTGAAGAACAAGAATATTACACATGAGAGTTCCATGAAACAACATTTGTTATTGTTATAAACAATTTTTATAAACAAACTCACTTATTTGGCATATCTGTGCATCGAAAATTTTTCGTATGAGAACAAACAAATAAGTATGAACAGCCGCGTTTGTAGCGTAAGGCGCATGCGCTGACGGCGCCGTTCGAGGCGACAATTGTTACGCGGCGCCCGTCACACAAACTTTTTTTTAATGGTGTCAGAGTGAGAAGTACAAATTTTTTCTTCTTTGAGGAGTAACGTGTTCATACTACATTGTATAAAATTTCACTACGATCGGAGGCCCAGAAGTTATAAATAATCGAATTTGTTTAAATAATTGTTATGAAAAAATTATAATTTTGCAAATTTAATTCAGAGAAAATCCTCATTAGAAAGAGAAAACTCTTTACAACTGTCATACCAAATTTCATTCGATTATTGCAAACGAGTCGTAAGTTTTTGATTTTTCTATTAAAAGTTGCCAAAATCATTATTTTTAAAAATAATGAAAACGGTGCAGTTTTTTGAAAAACGGTTCAAAGCGTATTTTTGTAATGCTATTATGTGCATATTTTTCCAATTGTTGTCACTATTTTAAAAATCATCAAAATGTAATCGGCGCAGTTGACGTAGCCTTACCCAGAGGCCATGAGGGGAAGCGTAGAGCGGGGCTATGATTTCAGACCAGGAGAAAGAGAATAAGGGGACGCAAAGGTAATTAGGAGGAAACGAGGGGATAAGAAGTGTGAAAAAGCGAGTAAACGGGAAGAGGGGAGAAGGTACGAACGACCCGAAAACTTTCTTCCTAGGCGCTTTCTAGTGGAAGAAGTGAGTAGTAGGAGTAGAGAGTGTAAGTTACGGATTGATAGTGTGAAAGGGGGGGGGGGAGTGTAAGGGGTAAGTCAGGAGGCGATAGGGCCGTAGGGATAGGTGGGTGAGGACAAGTGATGAGATGATCGGAGAAGGGATTAGTGGGGAAGAGAAACGAACCAACAGAGGTAGCAAGGAAAGATAAAATTGTCGTGGAAGGGGAAGTAAAGGTAGAGGGCATGACAGACGTAATCGCAAGAAGGCGGTGGATGAGGGGGACGTTAAAATGTTGAAGGAAAATTGATGGGATGCAAGGGGTTCAAAAAAGGGCAGTGAGGTAAGGGAAAGGGCTTGATATGATCAAAGAGTAGATGGTAGAGGGCAAAGTGAGAGGAAATTTCACAATTTTTTCGAAGTAAATGTAATTCTTATGAAAGAAGAGGGAAACCAACTGAGAGGCTTCGATTTAGGAAGCGGTCCCCTGTTTTGAAGAATCCTATCTCGGAGTTGAGGGTGCATAATTCGATTCTAAATATTTGCACAAGACTTCACCAGTAATTGATCTGACAACCTAGACGTACTTAAGTGATTTGTTTTCGAAGTAAATAGTATTTTGGAAAACACGAGGTATGATCCCATCAGCCCCTCCACTCTGCTAGAAACACAAACTTGAAATATTTTTATTAGTTCATAATAGCATTAAAGGAAGGGTTATTTCATTTAATGAAAATATGGAATATCCTAACTTTATATATGTAAGTATTGTTATCTACTGCCAATTTCCACTTCTCCATTCCAATCTAATCCTCCATTTGAAGAATAATTCATTTTTATTTTCCTCCTCCGTTCGTTGATGCTAGATTGCGATTATGTCCTGGAGAATCCACCTCCGGAGGGGATTACTGGCTTAGGTCTTGCCTCTCTACAGCTTTTCCTACGTGATTCAATGTTTAATCTAATATTCTTTTCAGGCACGTAAAACAGAAACGACGCATTTTCCGTCTACAATATCTTATGATTCTTTGAAGCAGAAGTTCTGAAGGAAAAAAATTCTCAAAGGATTCAGGGAATAAGTGTATTCAATAATCGAAAAATTTGATGTTCATTCGTCTGAGCGATTGGTATATTGAAAACAGAGATGGTGGTGTTTGACATACTTCAGGCAAAAAATTGTAATCAAGATGATCAGATGCTTTCTTTTATTGTTAATTACAACATTTTCAATATATTCATGCTACAAAATATGTATATACATATATTAATGATAATCCATATTAGAAGTGATGAGTGGATGTGAATTTTAAGTTGGTGCTCTCCTCAAAATGTATGCGATTGCAAGGTACTAGAGATCAGATACTTGAAACCCGAGTAATTTTCACTTCAGTTAACCAAACTTCGAGGAGCGAACACACCCTAACCCTTTCCCAACACGTGTAAACAAATTTCCCCATACACGAGTCCAGTAAAAGAATATATACTGACACATTTACAAATCTCCCTCTAGCCAGCATTACAATGCAATTTCTAGCAACTCATTTTATTTACAGGCCAGGTTCCATTATATTGGAAACTTCGCTGATGGAATACAGCATGGGATTGAAAAAAAACGTGCGATGTTCATTCATGTCGCCGCAACCATACAAAATAAAAAACTTATTCCTTTTTAGTAGAATTTTTGCTGCAAAAATAAAACCGAATGCTAGTGATGCCGTTTGGACAGATTTTGGTTTCTTAAAACGCCAAGATCATACAGAAACCTGCCATATTATGAGGCCGAACCTTGAAGTAAATTATCTGCTGAAGGTGGCCACACAAAATACTGATTTGAATAAAAACCCATTTTTTCTGGCAATGAAGCTTCAGTTCAATGCCTATAATCATTTCTTGCATGGGATTTTACAAAAAATGCCTCAAGATCAATGGGTTTCCCAGCTAAACTGCCGAAAAAGTGATTTTTCGGTATCGGATTAATAACATAGCTAGGCACTGTATAAGTGTTCTGAGACCAAATTGTCCAGATGCTATAGTTTCCTATGGAACAACATTTCACTTTTTCTGTAATATGATGTTCTGCATGTTAAAATGAACAAGATGTATTTTTCGAACTCTTGCGATTCAAAAATGTTTGGAATACGATTCCAGCTTCAATTTTCAATCGATTTCACAGATATTCTTTTTGAATTGAGGCTTACTCAATTCTCCAGGAATCCCTCGAAGCTCATTCGGAAAAATACTTTCATCCACTTTATTCGAACAAAAAGTTCTGAAAAAAAATGATTTCAGATCTTGTTGCTTCCATAACACATAACAATTTCGAAATAATTTATTAAAGCATGAAATCGATGACAAAATTAGTGAAACATAATTAAATATTTTATACGTAATGGAATACTTATTCGTAACAAGCAATTGTATGGTTATACACAATGTTTGGTCATTTTTATTGATTTCGGATATCCATCCGGTGATTCTCTTTTCAATCAAAACTGAAGTGATATGCAAATGTTGAATAACAAAAATGAATATACTCCTCACTGCTATGAAGAAATTCCATGAACGAAAACGCATTTCATACCACTATAACCCCAAAATATCAAATTTGATATGATTTTTTCGACTATCGTGGCATAAAGTACGGTTCGGTACGTGTGTGAAGGGTGATTTTCAGCGAATGAGACTTTTGCCACTCGCTTTGCTCGTGCAAAAACCGTCTTATTCGCTGAATAATCGCCTCTCACACATATATCGAAATGTACTATTCCTGGCTAGTTAAACTTGATTATACTGTATGGCGATTTCATAATGAGTTTGAGGGTCATACACGAATGTTATAAACGATTTTCGAGTTTAAACAATGTTTTAGTGTTTTGTGTAATTTCTTCTGGAAAAATAACTTGACAGTTATGTCCTCGTAAAATTTTGTGTCATTTCATAAAAACTGTGATCGCGATAAAACACATTTTATGAACGAATGCACCAAACTGTATTTATATAAAATTGTGAAGCTTTACAAAGCACGTTAAACAAATTACCTGTCCCTCCGAGAAAATTCTCAAACTGTGCTTACATTCCCAAAATTTGTCAACAACAAATAACGGCTGTTATATAATGAAGGTATATTTATTGAAGCATGACTGTGAAATCATACAAAGCAAGCTCCAGGAAAGAAGTACCTCAAATACTTAAAAAATTGCTTGAGCGAAATCCGGCAAAATCTAACCCTGAATTATGTTTGACCGTATTTCCAGTATTTGAAAGAAATTACCCGTTTATTGTTAACAATGCCCCAAAATGGACGAAATAATTCTTCTTTATTCAATTCAACCCTATTTTAGGTATCTGAAATATAAAAATCGTCAATAGCTGAACATAACCCAATTCAAAAAAATCTCCCTCTTTATTATATTTGGCACCATCCCAGTATTGTGAAAGAACACCTGTTTATGGTTCGCCAAATGTTAACTCGACAAAATTAGGGCAAGGACTTCATCACAAGTAGTTGTAAATGTACTCAGATACTCAGAGACCCGGATACTCTTAAATTACATTTGACCCTATTCCCAGTGTTAAGGGAAAAAATTATCTGTTTATAATTCCCCAGTGGGCGCAAAATTTGAGGACGTGAGGCGAACGTACTTAAGGGGTTACATGGGTTTTGAAGGCTCGAAAAAAGGGTATTTTTACCAATTTTTTTCTAATATATCAAATGAAATATTTTATTAGAACAATGCAGCATATCAAAGATACATATTTAATTAGTGTTTCGTGAAATTTTTATTTAAAAATATTGAAAATTCAGCCCTTGAGAGTTCATTCCCCTTGACCTCTCAAAAAAAAGTGATCTCCGCGTGGCCAAGATAATTAACGACTGGTTTATCCAAAATCAAAAAACCAAAATTTTTTAGTTAGTGCACGTATAAAACACGTGCTTGGATGAAGGAAAAAACATAAAATGGAATTTGGATTTTTGGCATAGCTGTGAACAAAAAATCCTATTTTTCGGTCAAATTTTTGCCATTTAGCGCCTCGTAAAATAAGTTGTAATGAAAATTTTTCAAAATTCTTAGTCCAAGCATGAGATACTGTTATTTATAAGAAGTGTGCCAAATTTGAAGAAGATCAATTGATAGCTTTTCGAGAAATCGTGGCCACCGACTTCAAAATTTGAGCTTCGAGAAAAACGCGAATAAAGATTTACGTTGGAAAAACATGCAAAGTTTTATTTATTTATTTTTTCGTATTATTAAATAGCACAAAATGTTAAGAATACCTCCGATATGCTTAATTGTTCAAATAAAATATTCCATTAAATATATGAAAAATTTGGTAAAAACACGCTTTTTTTGAGCCTTCGAACTGCGAGGCGCCAAACTGCCGTAACCTGATGGGCGGAACTTCCACAGGGTCTAGCTCTTAGACATTCGCATGGATCAATTTAAGATTTTGGGAGAATATTCTTAACATATTGTACTATTTAATAATAAGAAGAAGAAAAATCGATTCTTTGAAATTTTCAAACCCATGTAACCCCTTAAAACGTTTCATATGCGTATACACTTCGAAAGAAGTCTTAATAACGTTCCAAAAAACGTCCTGAGCTAGGCAAGAAGATCAGAAATTGTTTAATGTTTCAAAAATGTTTTTAGGGCGTATTTGGAGCATTGCATGTTTTTGAAACGTTATTTGGTCCGACCAAAGACGTTCCTTAGACGTTCCAAAAAATTTTGTCTGTTTGTCTGTCTTTTTATCTTCCTGCCTGCCTGTATGTCTGTCTATCTGTCTGCTTGTCTCACTGTCTGTCTGTTTGTCAGAAACATTGAAAATCTACATTTCGGCTCAAACTATCGAAGATGCGAGCAAATGTTTGTGACCGAAATTATTTATTCTAAAAATATCTGAAAATTTGTTTGAGAATACTTTTTTCATGAGATGCATTGAGTCGTGAAGAATGTTACCAAAAGTAAAAAATTTCATTTTTTAGAAAAATTATGTGAGACGCGAAAAGAATAATTGATACAAAAATTGCTCACCTTAGGAAAATCTACAAGTTTATTCCTGATTATTTGTCAATAAGATGCATAGTTTTCGTTTTAATAACGATAACGCACTTACCAAAATAACAAAATGTGCCCGCTGCGCGGGCACATTCTCATGGCACGTTAAGCGCGCAGCTCGCTTAGCTCGCAAGTTTGAGCGCACCTAGGGCGCGCGTCGTACGGATCTCGCGCTTCGCGCTGGGCCACTTCCGTGCTTGATTCAGTTAACAGTTAACAGTTAACAGTTAACAGTTAACAGTTAAGGATTCAGTTAATGCTCACACAGAGTTGCAAATATTGCAAAACTTCTGAAAACCTCTGTTTCTATGAAGATTATTGATCATTTTTTTATTTTTGATGGAAATTTATTTGAAATTTATTCTACTCAAGCCTCTCCTGGCCTTAAGGAACACATTCTCATTACACTACTCGCCACCGATATTAACAAGTCGCATAGTTTTGCTAGAAAATTGAATTTTTCATTGTTAAAAGAGTGTCGTCACGATTGAAACAAAATTGCACGTCTTATCGGAAAATAATTTCTAAAAAACTTGCAGACCTTTTTGACATGAAAAATTTTTCTATTCAATGTTTCTTCCTGTCTCTTATTTTATGTCTGTAAAATGGAATTTTTTGTTTTTGTAAGTGCGTTATTATGATTAGAACGAAAACCATTTGTCTTATCGAATAATAGTCAATAGTAAATTTGTAGGTTTTTTTGAGGTGAACAATTTTTGTGTACTTTTCATTTTTTTCTTATCTCGCATGGTTTTGCTCAAAAATTGAATTTTTCAATTCTGGTAACATTTTCCACGATTCAAACAAAAACTATGCGTTTTATTGAAAGAGTGGTTGCAAAAAATTTGTAGAGCTGTTGAAAATAAATCATTTTTGTCCTCAACATTTTTTGCACCTCGCATATTTTGACTGGTAATGTGCATTTTTTATTTTTCAAAAACTTATTTCGATGGATAAAACCAGAACCATTGGTCAAAAATGGTTGGTTAACGAACCACAGATTAAAACGTTCTCAAAACATGAAGATTTCATGAAATCCGTAGTCATTTTTCGCATAAAACCAATACCTTCTCATACAGGATAAGAATGTAAAAATACCATTTTCCAGCCAAACAATAAGAAGTGAAAAGGAATATGAAATATAAACTATTGTTCATCTTAAAAAGGTCTACGAAATTCTCATGGATTATTTTTCGACAAGACGTATATTTTCCGCTCAAATCGTGACAACTTTTTTAAACAATGGAACATTCCATTGGCTAGCCAAACTATTTGAGATGTAAATATTGGTGGCGAGTAATGTAATGAGACTGTGTTCCTTAAGGCCAGCAGAGCTTCAAGTAAAATTGATTTCTTTTTCAATTTTCATCTAAAATGAAAGGAAAATTCAATAATCATCATAAAAGTAGAGATTTTCAACAGTTTCGCAATATTTGCAACTCTGTGTATGCATTACACTGAAAACTGCATCGAGCATGGAAGTAGCCGAGCGCGAGATCCGAATGACGCCTCGGACTTGCGAGCCGTACACGTTGCGCGCCAATAAAATTTTTACAATAAAACAAAAATCACCTGTCCTATCGGAAAATAATTCGGAACGAATTTGTAGAACTTTTTCAGGTGAAAAATTTTTGTTGAATAACTATTCCCGTATCTCCCATAGGTTGATGGGAAAATTGAATTCTTAATTTTTGAGTATTTCACTTCGATGGGTAAAAACCATAGCCATTGTTCCAAAAAGACTGGTTACTGAACTTGACCTTTCGTTTTTCTCTCTAAAACATATGCCGAAAGGCAATCTTATCTTATTAGTCCTTCAAAAGTTTTGCGATATACAGACGACGACAACAACAACGACAGCCAAAACGACAACGACAAATTTCTCTAAAAAGAAACAATCCCTTCTCATTACGATGATGAAACTAACTTCGCGATCCCGGTCATCATAATAATATCGAGAACGTGTACGTTCCTATTGATCGCTACATTCAGAAAGTGGATGTGACAACGAGGTTGACTGTGACTGACTCTAATGTATGGAAATCTTGTGAATCCTTAGCCGAGACGGAGTGTTGTTATAATTTTCAAAATAGGGACAGCCAACGCATGTTGAATAGAAGAAAAATGTCATGCAGGAAAAGATCTCTTCTAAGGGACAAAATATCGTTCTTTCCCTCCAAGTATGCCATGAATTATGCATTGGAATTATTTTCTTCCACAATGTGTACTATGTTTTCATAATCCACAAGCACCCTTGTCTGTTGTTAAAAACATCGATGGATATCGGTCGGGACATTTGGGAAGTACCCGAATCACAGTCTGGCTAGTACACAATCAATTTCGTACCTGCAATCTTTTAATCAATTAAAGTTATTATTGTTACACCTAGCAAAAACCAGTTTTCTAAATGAGACACTACCGAAGCATAGTAGAAGAAATAGACTTTTATGGTACGAAATGACGTACAGCCGACGAATCGTAACCGATTTTGAGGTGAATTTTTTTTTTTAATCTAGAAAATTTCGTAGAAGATTGTAGAGGCCGGTTCATACATACTTATTCGAATTTATTGATGTAAAAACAAATATGACCAGAAAAATGACCATATTCCGTATTTGAGGTTCCCGATTCATGTGAATGATACGAAGATTGTTGCGATCGCCTAACTTCCATAGAGTAGCATTATTTAAGGGTGTTTTGTCACAAAACAATAAAAGATCAAAATTGATAAAAGAATTGTTTGTTGACCGAATCCATTGAAAATCAGACAGTTAAAGCAAACAACAACTGGTTGGACAGAATGAAAAAGGAAAATCTTCGCTTATTACCAAAAGTTCTATGAAAGAAGTCGGTTTCACTCTTTTATTATATCTTGAATCCTTTGCAAAGAGAATTACAAAATTTGATGAAAGCAACAACTTGGGAAAAAGATGGTGGAAAAAGAAGGTGTCTTTGAGGAGAACTTCTTCTGAAGTTTTTTTGGAGGTCACGGCTATTTTATTCATGTCAACATTTTCTACATTTTTCTGTGGATTCCAAAATACGACTATAGACCTCAAAAGATTCATGAAATAGAACTCAATTATCTTAATCAGATAAAACTTATGAGGTTTTGAAGCAAGAGATTGAGTTTTTTCAAAGGACAACCCTCGGATTCCGAATACTTATAATGTGGCGAATGTGACTTATTCCTTTAAATTTTAAAAAAAGTGTCGCCTCATTTCGCTTCAAAATAACCTGCTCAAGAGGCGAATGATTTCATGAATTTCAGTTGCACTACCTTCCTGATTTCAAATGGATGACAGTGCTTCTTATTAGAAACCTTATGATAATATAAGCAATATTAATAATGAGTTGACAATTTTATTATCATATAAACGAATATAATTAACAAATGTATCATGTACGCATTTTTGGACAAGGAAAATTGTTTTATTTTCCATCATCAGTCGTTTTAATTAGAAACGTCATAATAATTTTCAAAAAAACAAAAATTGATGTGTCTTTAATAAAGTTTCTTTTTTCTTCGTCAGTCTTCATAGTTGGCTACACAAGCATTCATGGGAAACTTCCACTCTCAGTCTACTTTCTCATGATGATATCATTAATTTGGACATAATCAACAGATCCTTATAAAATATAATAAAGAAAAAATGGAAGAAACAGATTTGTATACTTGATCCTTGAAACGTTTTCCTTTCAAGACAATGAAATTAGTAAGAGAGCTCAACTTGAAGAAGTAAGATTGAATAAAATCAAGAGGAGTGTGACAGAAACGAACCAATTTTTCCGTCAATGAATATCCGAATATTGCATTTTTTTATTGCATTTTATTTACAAAATTATAAATTTCATCAGCCTATCATGAGTTTGGCTGGAATTATCTTGAATTTCCGTATTGAAGGAACTGCAATTGAAAGGAACGAATTTTTCTATGGAGAAACGCTCTAAAAATGCATTTTCTTATCAACTCTATTATATATTTGCAATATAACTTTGAAATAGGGAAAATTATTCAATAATATAGAACTTACATATTAAACAAATGATTCGTTGTGAGAATATTGTTTTTTTATTATTACACGATGAAAAATTTCCAATCAATGTAGCTCAATGAATTTTGGGCGATTGCAACAATTTTCACAATTTGGTTCGCGAAAAACGTATTTTCTCGGTTAAAGATCGTTGGAAACGCGTGTTTTTACAGAGATAGCATGGCGAGGGAAACGGATTCGAATTCCTTGTTCCAAAATTAATCAAAAACATGATTCGCAAGTTCATTTTACCAAAAAACCTCCATATGCAAAAGTTTTGGCACTTTTTTCTGCCGTTTCAGTTCAGTGTGCAACGCGGAGAAAGAGTGAATGAATGAAATGATGCAGTCGTAAATGATGAAAGTTTATGTTGCTATCTTTAACGAAATTCTCCCACTCGAGAAAAAATGTTATAATTTTTCATTGGAACGTAGTGTAAATATTCAAAATACGAGGAGAGGATCTTATTAAAGTTTTTTCAGAGATAATAGTACTCCAAAGTGCGCGACGTACGTGCTTGACATTATAACGAAGGTTTCTAAGGTCTATGACCACTGAAGTTTGTATTCTTCTAGAGTTTAAGCTGTGTATCAATGTAGTCTAGAAAATATGTGGCAGCAAAAAAAAATAGCAGAAGTGAACCATTTAAGCATTCCAAGTCATGTTATAAAACAAAAATTAATTTTTAAAACCCCTTATTTTATTCTCAACAATTTTTCCTTCTCGTCAAGTTCATTTTGAAAGAGGACTTCTCATTACTATTGTAGAGAAAAAAAATCTGCCCGCTGCGCGGGCACATTCTTATCGCGCGGTTCGCGCGCAGCTCGCTTCCCTCGCAAGTTTGAGCGCGCCTAGGGCGCGCGTCTTTCGGATCTCGCGCTTCGCGCTCGAAGGTGATTTCACCTCGCGCTAAGCGCTCGGTCATGAATTCACCACGCGCTACATGCTCGGCTTTTGTACCTCCCCACAGTTGTATAAAAATCTTGTGAAACTCAAAAGCGAAATGTCGACTACTTTAATTTGATGAGTGTGAATTCTCTTTT
>WSXT02113558.1:0-11131 GCA_011762715.2 Neuroterus valhalla
CGATAATTATCGATAACGGACAAATCTTATCGATAATTATCGATAATTTTTCTTAACGATTATCCCATCCCTAGAATCGTTAACTATAGTCTCGAACTTTTGAAGGATATAAGGAACATTCTTTCACAAATCGTTCAGATTTGGACCAAAAAAAATAGCCACACCTTCGAATCTCCTCAAATTTTTTTTACGAAGTTCTTATTGTATATGAAGAAACACGTATACGAGGTTTTTGTTCAAAAAAATTTTTTTCCGGAAATACGTTCATTGTGAATTTGCATGCTTTATCCCATTCTGTTACACGTTAAATTCATTATCTCTGGTTCTACTGATGATATCGTTAGAATTTCTATTTTATTTTAAAGGTTACTCTTAAACTAGTGACGGCCCTATCTTTCTGAAAAAGGGTTTTGTAGCTAAAAACATAACAAATACGATAGTAATTCTTTCATTTAATTTCTTTGTGGTTAACAATATTATTATTTAAACAATGAAATTGCTATGTTTCTAAGGTACTAAAGTTGAAGGTACAAAGTTCACGTGACTGAAAGCTGATATTATAACCTTTAAAATAAAATAGAAATTCTAACGATATCATCAGTAGAACCAGAGATAATGAATTTAAGGCGTAACAGAATGGGATAAAGCATTGAAATTCACGATGGTCATATTTTCGAGAAAAAATTGTTTTAAACAAAAATCTCGTATACGTGTCTGTTTATTTTCAGTATAGACTCTCAAACAAATTTTTTGGAACAATCACAATTGTCAAGTTAAAAAGGTGTTCGATTTGTAAAAGAACGTCCCATCAATGAATTTGGAGTTACGCAAATTGATTTCAAGCAACAAAAACGAATTTCCAACAGAATATGAAACATTAAGATAATTTTCGAAAAAAAGCTAAACATTTATTTAAATTTTCAATCGGAAAGATGAATTTCCTATTTAGAGAGACGAGAACGCAGAAAGATGTTTAAGTTTTAACTAGAATGAATGAATTTAAAGTTTGACAAATCATTATCAAGCTAGAAAAGACGGATTTCAAAAATATAGAATCTTTTGACCAAATAAGTGACTTCTGAATCGAAAAATCCAATTTCATGAGAGTTGAGCTTTCAACCAAGTATTCGGATTTCCAATCAAAAAGAAGAATGTTTAATTACAATGAATAGATTCAGAGTAGGAAAAAGGAATTATTGATTGAAAAAGACGAAAACAAAATATTGGAAATTGCAATAAACTATGTAAATTTAGAAATGGAAAGCTGAATATTTTGCTAGAATAATGTATTTTTGAACAAATTGAAACTACTTTTGGAAGAATAGTTTAATTTTCAGCCTAACAAATAAAATCTCAACTATAGCAATTGATTTTCAAACAAGAGAAAATTGATTCCCGTAAAATGAGTAGTTTTTCAACGCAAGATGTAAAAGTTCATAAAAAAAGGATTTCAATTTAAAATAAAAAACAGTTGAATACTTCAAAAACTTCGAATTTCCAGTGGAATAAATGAATATCCAATTAAAACAGAAAAAGAAATTCTAATGTAGTGTTGCAAAGTCGCTCTTTTGGGGAGAAAATTGATGTCCTAGGTTGACAATCTAATCACGTCAGGTTTTCTTCCTGACTTATAAAGATATTTACAACTCATAAAATTCAAAAAGAACTCGAACGGGACCTCATAATAGAATATCCTATCAACTCTACAACTCCATAACCATAGAACCCTATACTAAACCCAGATACCACATAGGCCTTAACCACCATAACCCAGTGAAAAAGAATGTTGGTTTTGTTGCAAAAGTACATGGACTTCAGATTATCATATGACTATTATGTTATGGGGTTTTAAGGAAACGGGCCATTGTCGCATCTTGCGCATATTTTTCTGTCTATTTTCGAGGACTTCCTCGTTTCTTCAATAATTTACTCTGCTCTCCCTATTTTTCTATCTCATTTCCTCTTCTTTTACATTCTTCTCTACCTTTACATTCTCCCCTCACTTCTCTTTCTGTTCGGAAATTCTCCCTTACAATTCAACCTTTCCCGACATTTTTCTCTTCTCAACTACCTCCTCCTTTCCTTTCAACTTAATCATTTCTTTCTAGTCTTTTTAAGGAAGGCTTATCGATAACCCATTGCTGCTTGCACTCAGTTGACAAAGCCGAACTTGTGTTAGGCCTGGAAAATGGCATCGTACCGCGCAAGTTGTCAAAGAGGAGTCATGACGGTAGTGCAAGCCAGTACTACGCCAAGCATAGGCAAAATACTTGTCCAACAAGGGCGCGGTACTGAACCAGTATTGGATCCAAGCGCTGGTCAGCAATTGGCCTGACAGTTCTTCTCTGGGTTGACCTGGTAGTAGCTCAGTACTGAACCAGGTTGAGAGAAAAAAGGAGTACATAAAGTACTCCTGGCGCTGCAATAGCAGCGCCAACTGTGTGCGTACTGCGGCAGTACTGCGGCTGTAACAAGCGGAAGGGACTGTGGGTGCCCCACGCGAGGTGGATATTGCCCCGCTATAGTTAAAAACTGCTTGCAACTCTGTGGTAGCGCTGCTGTGCTAGATAGAAGACAGCCAGTATATATTTTTCTTTCAGTGCAGTACTAAATCAAAATGCTGGCCAAGGTCCAAATTAGAAAATCTGCCGTGATTTTCAGTGGCACTGGCATAGTAACGAAATAGTATCTAGTTTGAGTACTAAACAGAAACCGGCTTGGGAGTTCTGCCGTGGATTGGCGTGGCACTGGCTCAATACTAAACGAGTACTGAATTCGAGTGCTGGCTAGCAACGAGATGGGGAGTTATAGATTTATTGCTTTCACGATGATCCATTATAATGAAATGAGGTATTTCGGGTTTTGATCGTGTACAAAACTATAGAAATTTTTGTCGACGGTTCGCGAACGTTGCAGCTCGCATCTTCAGGACTGGCCTCAAACTGAGGTTTTTAGGTATGTGGTGTTATTATATATACTCACAACGATGCATGTGATTGGTCAAGGATCCCAGTGTGGGAATTGGTAGAATCTGATTGGTCAATCAGTCAAATCGGGATAACGGAAAGCCAAATTGGATTGGTATTATATTCATTGTCCCTATTCATATTATTAGGGTGTTTTAAGATTTTGATTGCTTCTCTATGCCTTCTTGGGAAATTATTGTTCGTTTTTGCGATGACGGTTGCTTTGTCAAATGAAATGCTGTGTCCTGTTTCGATGTGATGTTCAGCTAGAGCTGATTGCGTGAAATGTTGCAGCCCGACTTTACACTAATGTTCCTTCATGCGTTGGCTCATCGCTCTATCGGTTTCTCCAATATAGACTTTGCCACAAGAGAACGGGATTTTATATACTTTTGGATCATTGAATGGTGCCTTTTTATCTTTCGGATTGTTTAGAAGTTGCCCTATTTTTACAGGTGGTTTAAATATGGTCTGGATGTTGTATTTGTTGAGAATTCTTTATATTTGTTCTGTGATACCTTGGATGTAGGGTAGGATGGTGGTTGCTTTTTTCTCTCTTTCTTTAGTTTGTTGTGTTGACTTGTTTTTTTCTGGTGTATTTTCTGATTGCTCTATCAATTTGTTTCTTCGTGTATTCATTTTGCATTAGGGTTTATTTACCAATTTGTAATTCCTTTTGTAAGTTATCTTTATCTGTTATAGAGACAGCTCTGTGAACGAGCGAGTTGATGACTGACTGTTTTTGGGTTGGATGATGGTGGGAGTAGGCATGGAGGTATCTGTTTGTATGTGTGGGTTTTCTGTAAACTTCATGTCCTAACGTGTTGTCAGATCTTTTGTAAACGTCCAAGAGAGAGATTTTAGTTTTCAGATGTGCCATGAAGATGTTAGCTTTTACAGGTGAAATTGGGGATCCCATTGCTGCTCCTCAGGTTTGTTCGTAGAATTGGTTAATGAAAGAGAAGTAAGTATTATTGAGACAGTGTTCTGTCAAAGTTACAAGATCAGAGGGCAAGTTTGCGAAGGATTTGATAAGGTCGATTGTATCAGGGATTGGTACTTTCGCAAAGAGAGATACTACGTCGAAACTCACAAGGATGTCCTCAGGTTGAATGTGAACCTGTTGTATCTTTTTGATGAAGTCAGACGAATTTCGAACATGAGTGATAGAGTTTCCCGTGAAAGGATTCAGTTCTTTGGTAAAGAAGCATGCTAGGTTGTAGGTTGGTGAGTTAATTGCGCTAACGATCGGTCTGAGTGGAATGTTGTTTTTGTGAATTTTGGGTAGTCCGTAAAGTCTTGGAGGAATAGAATTAGTGGGTATCAGTTTGGGTATTGTATCTTTGTTAAGTTTGGAGTCCTTTAGAAGCGTTTTTCTTCTATTTTTTGTTTCATATTTTTATTTTCCCAAGAAGGCATAAAGAAGCAATCGAAATCTTAGAATACCCTAATAATATGAATAGGGACAATGGATATAATACCAATCCAATTTGGCTTTCCGTTCTCCCGATTCGACTGATTGACCAATCAGATTCTACCAATCCCCACACTGGGATCCTTGACCAATCACAGGCATCGTTGTGAGCATATATAATAACACCACGACCTAAAAGCCTCAGTTTAAGGCCAGTCCTGAAGATGCGAGCTGCAACGTTCGCGGAACGTCGACAAAAATTTTTGTAGAGATGAGGAGTTCTTCCCTGGTTCAGCGTGGTAATGACTTGGTAATAAACCAGTAATGAGTCCAGTCGTCGGTGAACAACCTTTCCAGGAGTTGTGCCATGGGTTGACTCATTAAGTCTTATGACTCAATGAGTACCAAAACCAAACTCTGATCAGAATCCGGCTTGCGATTTCTGCCGTTTGTTCAGTCGTACTAGCTTATGACCAAACTGGAACTGGGTCCAAGAGCTGGCTAGAAGCCACCAGAGAAAGTTCTGCCGTAGGTGAGCGTGGAACTAGCTGAGTAATAAATCAGTATCGGACTACCCCAGTAAAGAGTCTGAGTACTGACCGTAATCCGGCTTAGGAGTTCTGCCGTGGGTCTGCTTCGTACTATCACAGTGCGGAGTTAAATTTCAATAATTTTAAAATCTCTATACAAAGGAGGTAGAAGCACAAGAAATTGTTGTTAGAGAGCTTTTTCGGACAATTCTATCAGAATTTTGAAGTCCTAGCATTCCAAGAAAGTACTGTTCTCCTCTTCGGGGTTATGCATTTTTTATAAGACTGAAATATTCATGTTAGACATGTCAAGGTAAAGTTCTAGACCATGTGCGCAGTCTTTTTTTCACGCTTAAATTGATTGCGATTCTCCGCATGAATTGTAAGGATCTGATGTAAATCCTATCAATTTTTTTTCGTCTCATAATTTATGATCTTCCTCTAAGTATGCCTCTCTTGCCATTCTTAGTGACCGATTGCATCTTTCTGATGAATTTGCTTTAGTATGATATTGAGGAATTTTCGGAAGTCTCAAGCCAGACGTTTTCCTCAACGTTTGGAGGTATAGATTGTGTATAACGTTGGTTTTCATATCCGTTAAAAGAACTAAATAATGCCCAAGTGGCCAGTTGGTCGTGGGGGCTAAGGCATGCGCTTTGGAATCACGCCGGCTTGTTGTGGGTTCGATTCCTGCCTTGCACTCTGGGAGAACTTCGGCGGTCCACGCGGTGAACACTTGCTTAGCAAGGAAGTGTTCATCTTCGGAAAGTTGTGGTGCTCGTACCTCTAGAGGAAAAGGTTACTCTAAGCACTTGGGGCTGGGGTTCTTGGTGGTTCGGAACCCATCTTAAGCTGAAGGTCCCCCTTGCTTACTTCTAAGGTAGTGGTAGGGTGTGTAAAGGAATGGTGGAGAGGTTCAAGGAAAATGTTAACCCTCGGGAGACACGTTGAATCAATCAATCAACTAAATAATGCTAGTAAAGTATGTGTTGGATTAGATGGACAACTGAGCGATTGGTTCAATAATGAGCATAATAATAATAATAATAATAATAATAATAAATTATTATTATTATGCGCGACAAATTTCGATCTTTTTTTCAAATCTTATGTTTTTAAACATCTTGAATTCAACAGGCACTTGAATTAGTCCGTGGCTGATGATAAAACACC
Source organism: Neuroterus valhalla (assembly GCA_011762715.2). Taxonomy (NCBI): domain Eukaryota; kingdom Metazoa; phylum Arthropoda; class Insecta; order Hymenoptera; family Cynipidae; genus Neuroterus; species Neuroterus valhalla. The sequence continues at coordinate 6,084 of WSXT02113558.1, forward strand.
GGGCAAAAAGATCCGGGATTAATTTTCGACGAAATATAATAATAATAATAATAATAATAATAATCACGATGAGTGATAATCGGTGATGCTTTCTACCAGAGTTTATGATACTCCTAGAAAGACAAATGTATAAATTTTTGCCAGGACGGACGCTTTGACGGATGATGGGTCGCTTTAAAATAATGCCCAAATATGGGCCCAATTTTTTTTCTGGAAACGGTAGAGCAAACAAATGAACCTGAGCCTGAAAATGAGCCTGAGGGAGTCGCTTTCGAGGAGAATGATGTATTGCATCATTTGTCAGATACGACTGTTGGAATATTCCGGATCAGGACTTGGGCCTTTCATCGGCATCCATCTGAAGAGGGTAATTGAGAACGAGAATACATTTGAGATGGAATATTACAGAATTGCGTTTGTTAATTCTAGTTTTTTTTCTAATAATAAATTTTTTCATACACATAATACGTTAATTTTTTTTTTTGAACAAAAAAAAAGTTCCCAGGAAAGTAGTTCTAAGATCCAAGCTCATCGTTAATCGGAGCTTTTAATTAATTTATGCTTTCTTTTCACTGATCAGCTCAACCACCAGAAATCTTTCCTGGAAATGGTGATATAGTGACACGCGGTGGATACCCTTATGCAATATTCGAGAACAATCGATGGCGCCGGTGGATTAGGCCTCTGCAGAATTAGAGGTAAAAAAATTGAAGATTGTAAATTTGACCACTCTATTGAGGCAAACATCCCCAAATATCCTGATCAGCATTTTCGGAAATAGATTGAAAATATAAAAATAGAAGTGGAAAATGAAAAGGCATACTCCTAATCCCTTCCTTTTTTTCTTCCTCCCTTTAGTTTAATATTTTTACTTCCATCATGTTATTCCTTTTCTATTTCCACTTTTTTTGTTTTAAATACTGTTATGTATTCTAAATATTCCCTAAATTTGCATCTATTTTTTATCTTTCGGTCCTGTCTCATCCTTCGGATGGATAATCCGCAGAATTCCACATAAATTTGAATAGGCACTTTTTTCACTGATTTTTACGTCAAAAAGTAGGACGATGTAAATGAAAATAAAATTGTTAATTTAAGAGACTCTGCAGTTGATTGAATTGCGAAAATTGAACCGTCCATGGAGTAAAGATCGAAAAAGGACTCTTTTCACAGAGCGTGTGTGATAAATAGCTAGCTATTGTTAAGTAAAGAAATATGACATTCATTTGACCCTCAATTTTTGAACTTAATAATTTTTTTTCCATAGAAAGTTTCAATTGAAATACAAAGATATTTGTTTTAAAGCACAAACTAGCGTGGAGCGCCTTATCACATAACCTAGAACTGTTAAAAATGCGGAATCTCATTGAAACTTCGTGTCAAATAACTTCCCAGCAAGAATGACTGACATTATATGTATTCTGTGATTGCAATGATTTAGTAATGTAAGCATTCGGAAGCACTAATGTTTTATATTTCGCGAAGGGTTTACTAAGATCATCTTCATCCGGAAGCGGTCGAAGGACCGCTGACCGACAGGAGGTTTGCTCTTTCGCGTTGGAAGAAAATCATAAATTTGATTGTTATTTAATAAGTCGATTGGAAGAAAACAGCTGTCCTCTCACTTCATGCATTCATTCACGCCAGTAAAAGAAATATCGTAGCAGGAAGTATTAAGTTGATCGCAATTGGAGATTCAATTTTCAAAGAAGTTAGATTATTAAAGTTTTTCAGTTTGAAGTGTTATATGCAGACATGAAGTTTCAGACGAATCAGTAGCAGACCTATCTGTGTTCAATACACACACGCGGCGCGTCGAGTGTGCACCGCGCCGTCCCGAGTAAGAGTGGGTTGAAGGGAGACATGTGAGAACGAGAAGCGCAGAGTCTACTGCACATGTACTACATCGGCCTCTAGAACGGCAGGGAGGGAGAAAGAAAGAGAGGGAGGGAGAGATAGCTGCGCGTGTCGAGGCGTGTGTAGAAAAATCTGTCGAAAAATCTGTCTCTCCTCTCGTGATGGGGTGTCCTGTTTTGCCCAGTTAGGTCGCCTCGCTCAGAGTATATGTTTAGCCTGCCGAAAGAAGCAAAGCTTCAAAAATTCGTGGAATGGGTGACCAGTGAATAATAAATAATTAAATATTGTTTGTACCACAAGTGCAGATTGATCCTCTCAGGACTTTTAAATTATTTCTTTGTTGTTGAAATAATAAAGCTTCATACTCTTCCCTTCTCAGAATCAAGCAAGCAGCGAAAGGGAAGACATAACACAAACTAAAATAATGATGCTGGTCTATTCTTCCCGCCAGGTAAAAACAATAAAGATCGACTAAAAACTCGACGTACAACAAGAAAGTAAGAATGTATGCAAATAATATGTATGCCATAAGTTTTGATTATTCCATCTTGTACAGTACATAAAATTTCGCATCGGAATGTTTTGTAACCATCAGTACTCATGAAAATAATAGATATGTTATTCAGAATCTTTCATAAAAATAATAATCTGCACCCCTATCTGCGTCAAACCCTCTGTTGACTTATGAGAACCAAGCATTTTATTCCTTATCCCAAAGACAATTCTACCTTTAAAAAAATATATTTCTTCAAAATGATCGATATTCCATTCGTGAGTATAATGAATTGATATACTTCCTAACGGAATTGCAGTAAAAAATCAAAATCGTGACGAGGGCACCGATTAGAGGCCTCCTGTTCTTTTTGGTGGATGAATAAGGATGATTCTCACGGGATTTGCAAAGTAGAAGGAGACTGAAGATTCCCGAAAAATAAGCTTGTTGTGTTTAAATAAACAAAAATCTGATAATTCCATGGAAATTGGCATAACATCCATTATCTCAGTTATCGCGGTTATCAAAGCCAATAGATATGTGAACATAGTGTGTTGACACCCAGCTAGTAGCATGCTGTCTTCTACAATCATCAACGTCACTTAATAATTCAGTATCGGAAGCGCCTAGCGGTTGTATGAGGAAGATAGGGAAAGTATTCTATGATGTGTTGCTTCAAAACTAAAACTTTTTTCATTTAGTAAATTTGGTTCTATCATGTCATAATAGACTGAACTAAATTCAGACTTATATTAAGATTCATCATTTCAACTTATCTTCGTATTAGCTCATATACTTTCTATTTTTGGTTCACATCTTGTGTCTTAAATGATACACAGTTTCGCTATCAAATTGGACTTTGTATTCGAGAGATATCATTTTAGATAGATAAAACTTTTCCCTTTGTATTTTTATGATTTGAAACTGTATTCCAAGGAGCAATCCAATCTGATGATCCTTCCAGAAGTATTCCTGTATACAAACGACAATAAGGCTTACACAGAAGATTGATAAATAAAAATTGTTCACCCGGAAAATATCTGTGAATTTGTTATAATTTTTCCTATCGAACACGTAGTTTTTGTTACAATAGTGAAAAATAAAATTAGAAATTAATAGTTGAATTTCTAGGGAAACTACCCAACATGTGAAAAAAATTGAGCAACAAAACTTCTCCGCCGTTATGGATAAACTTTGATCGAGTGCGCAGCACGAGATACGTGATTAGAATGTATTCATTAAAGCCGGAGAATCTTCAACAAAAGATAATTAACACTCATCAATTCAAAGAAGTCGACATTTCGCTTTTGAGCTTCACAAGCTCTTCATACAACTGTAGGGAGGTATAAAGCCCTAAGTAATTTACCTTTTCATGCATGATAAATACATTATCAAGCGCAAAGCGTGAGATCCAGGAACGCGCTTCTTAGCGCACGCAAGCTCGACAACGAGATGAGCCGCGCAACCAATAGATTTTGACTAGATTTCTGACCGGGCCTTCACACAGGTTCCAGAAGCTGTGGTCGAAGAGAATGGGGCAAGTGCGAAAGAAGAAAATTTATACCAGCGGTAGGTGACCCCTACCACCTGCAGCCGCTAATCGTTCAGCTGCTCTTCTTGCACTTTCATGAGCTTGCACTTTCTCCTTTCCTTAAACGAACTCAGGCTTAAACAGACGACAGCTCTATCATCCCAAAGATTCTGAAGTGAAAGTTAAAACAAACTTCCTCTGATTTCAATTGGTCTTATAGCACCGAGAGCAGGAGTTTTGGAATGCGAACCATATTATAATTGGTTTTCTTTAACTCTATTACAGACTCGCCAGAAAATCAAGAGAAAATCAAGGATAACTGATCATATGCAAATCTAAGTAGTCTTTGTCGATGGAATACATATTGAATTATTTCATGTAATTTTCTTTAGAAGTCATGAAAATTTTATATCCATAAGCTTTTACAAAATAAATTAACCAGCAAGCGAAGGTACATGTTACTGAAGTCTGCTGTCAGAGTATGGGAACAAAATACAGAACAAATTTTAGGCGTTTCAGCGACAACCTCCAAATTAACTATTGGTAATGCTAGTGGAGGGAAAATCTCGTTTAAACTATTCCTTAAGGATTTTATAATAAATTCAATGCTTTCACGATGATCCATTATGATAATGTAAGTTGTTTCGGGTTTCAATCGTGTACAAAACTACAAATTTTTCCAACGTTTCGCAAACGTTGCAGCTCACATCTCCAGGAGTGGTCTAAAACCTAGGTTTCAGGTTATGATGCTATATTATATATGCTCTCAACGATGCCTGTGATTGTTCAATGATCCCACTATGGGGATTGGTCGAACCTGATTGGCCAATCAATTCTTTTTCGAAAAACCAGGGGGACGGAAAGCCAAATCGGATTGGTATTGTATCCATTGTCCCTATTCATGTTGTTAGGGTGTTTTGATATTTGAATTGCTTCTCTATGTCTTCTTGGAAACTTTTGTTTGTTTTTGCGATGGTGGTTGCTTTGTCAAATGAAATTCTGTGTGCTTTCTCGATGTGATGCTCAGCTAGAGCTGATTGTGTGAAATGTTTCAGCCTGACTTTACTCTCATGTTCCTTCATGCGTTGGCTCACCGCTCTACCGGTTTCTCCAATATAGACTTTGCCACAGGAGCACGGGATTTTATATACTCCTGGATCACTGAAT
>WSXT02113569.1:0-11130 GCA_011762715.2 Neuroterus valhalla
GATTTGAGCAAAATTTTGGGTAGATACGAATTAACGGACTACAGATTCGGATTCAGCGGATCAAACTAGATGAAAAAATTCATTTGATACAATTCAGCATAAATTTTTATGTTACTCTATTACACCGATTTAATGCGTTTTTACTGATTTTTTGCATTTTTCATAACTTTTTGTCGATTTTCCTCGATTTGAGCAAAATTTTAAGTAGAAACGAACTCAAGGACTGCAGATTCGGATTCAGCGGATCAAATTACATGAAAAATATATCTTTTGCAGAACCGAAAAAATTTTCCCACGTCTGGATTAGTGGTTGTTTGCAATATAATTCAATTTTCCGCCATTTTCCTCGATTCAAACAAAATTTTGGAGGTATATTGGACAAACGGACCTCAAATTCGGATTTAGCACGTCAAAATACATGGGGGTAGATGGGTCTGGTTTCTTGTACAGACCACTTTTTTTTTGTGTGTCGGTGTTATTTGTTTAAATATTTCTTCTTTTATTCTGTTTTGAATATCTCTAAGAGGTATCGCGCAGACGAGGAAAACTGCAGAATATCCGCTACCGAGTACAGCCAATTTTTGTTGCATCTTTTCTGGTGCACTATGATATAAATCATGATAATTATTCTCTAAATTTCAATTATAAAAGTGTACTTATTGTTGCATTATCTTTATTTCCATAAACGTCATCTGCATTTCATTAGAAAAAAGCACATTCACTGATGCAGATTATGACTCATCTTTCAAAGACTGTTTTTTTAACACTTGTTTCAAATATGTATACATGTCGCCGATTTTCCTTTCACCTTCGAAAGATTATTCATAAGACTTGTCCCGAGTTTTTTCTGTAATTGACAGATGCAGCGTGTAACAAAAAGTGAGGATCGAAAGCAGCACTCACTACAAATAGGTAGAAACTAGAGTAAAGGGTTTCTACACATCAGACAGGAAACGTTTTTGTTCAAGAAATATTATTTTGCTATCAGCGTTCTAATAAGGCTCCCTATAAAATCAATTTATATTATATTGCCATGACATTATTACACCATGACATAATATTTAAACCAGAATCCACGCCTCCTCGGAATCATTCAGTAGTATGTTTGATTAAGAAAATACGATTTTAAGAATATTTTCAGCAATATAATTGTTTTCTCGAATTTTGTTTTCATCCAACAGACACGGAAACGTGAGGCGATTGCGATATAGATGGTGGAAGCAGAATCGGTATCGATGATATTATTTCCGTAATTAAAAAACTAGAGAATGGGGAGGCTGCCGGTGTGGATGATATTACCTCTAAAATTCTTAAGTTCGGTGGCGGATATTTGTTTTTGTGGCTTTGTAAATTTATGAATATGTGTGCTGTGAATACCGAAATTCCGAGTGATTGAAGAAAGGTGATTATTGTCCCAATCTACAAGGGAAAGTGTGATCCAGATTACTGCAATAAATATAGAGCGATTAGCCTTCTCAGTACTGTGGGAAAAATATTTACCACAACACTTGTTAATAAAGTCATGGGAGTAACAAGGGAAAGGATCTGGGAAGTTTAATGTGAATTTATGCCAGAAAAATCATGTGCGGATCAGATATTTACCTTGAGACAGATCATAGAAAAAAGCCTGAAAGTGAACAAAAAATTTTTCTGTGCATTCGTTGATCTGAAAAAATCTGTTGACGAGGTAAATAGAGCAAAACTTTGGGAGGTCCTAAAAGAATATGGAGTGACTGGGTGGCTTTTGAAAGCAATACAAGCAATATATAATGGTAGCAAAGCAAGTGTGAGAGTAAATGGACAACTAAGCGACTGGTTTGATATTAGGCAGGGCGTTAGGCAAGGATGCGTTATGTCCTCTTGGATGTTTAATATATACATGGAAAAATGTCTGAGAATGACTCTCCTTGACAAGGGAGGTGTTGATCTTGGGACAGTGAAAGTTCGTGGCTTCGCGTTTGCAGATGACAAGATCGTTATTGCCGAATCAGCCGAGGACTTGCAGAGGATGTCAAGCAGACTGGATGCCAGCATAAAGAGCATGGGTCTGATTAGGTACGTGAATGAAACGAAAATTATAGTGTTTGAAATGAAGAATGCGGAACGCTTAGCAATATTACCCTTTATGAAGAGAGGATAGAAGAAGTTGATAATTTCGTGTATCTAGGAAGTTCATTCACTTCTAACGAGAAGATAGATGCGGAGATTTGCGGACGTATAAAGTAAAAATGTAACAAAGAAAGCTAAGATTGCTATATACGATTCTGTGCTAGCACCAACTGTCCTGCACGGTAGCGAGACCTTGACGTACCAAGAAAAGGACGAGAGTAAACTCAACGCGATCGGCATGCAATTCCTGCGTAATATTTCCGGTAAAACGCCAACGAACAAAGTGAGTAATGAGTGTGTTCTCAAAGAATGTGGTGTAGAAGAGACGCTGTTTGAAAAGATTGAAAGAAATTTGCTAAGACAGTTCGGACACGTTGAGAGAATAGATAAAGAAAGATTGACAAAGCAAGTGTATCTAGGTAGGATAAATGGTAGCGTACCGAGAGGCAGAGAAAAAAAGGAATAAAGAAAAAGTATGATTGAGATCCTCAAGAAGTTAAATATAAAGAGTCGTAGAAACCCAAGAGCTTGTATGAAAAGATGCATGGATGTCAAAGAAGCAAGATATGTATGCCAGAATAGGGGTGTTCGGAGAGGAATTCGACGCCTCCTAATCATACTGTCCCTTCTCGGAGCCGCATTATTATATGTATACGTAAATCGTATATCGTATACGTGAGTATGATTCTGAGGTAACGACATACACGCCTCTGATCTTGCGTATCAGAAATACGACACTCTGTTTTCACCGCGCCAACATACGTGACTGTGAATGTAGCGTTAGAAGATACGTGCATATAATAATGCGGCTCCGAGAAGAGACAGTATGATTAGGAGGCGTCGAATTGTATGTAAGAAAAAGAGTGAAGCCTGACACGACCGCTTTTTGGATACTAATTGGCCCGTGTAAGGATATCGCTCAGTAGATTATTTTGATTGCTTCGCGAAACTCTTTGCACAGGGTGTTTGCTAGAGAGATCAAGAAGCGACCCGTGTCGGAGCAATGTTGCACAGGACTAGTGTGTCGTTTGAAAGTAGAAATAGGCTGGACTTACTTTTGCTGTGTATTGTTTTTATCAAGTCTTACCTCTCATGTTGACAAAGTAGCCTCGCGTATCTCCATTCTGCTTCGGAATTCAATAATTGCCTCTGTTCACTGAAAATGCCGCGTTCTAAGCAAAGATTTTGGTTTGAAAAATTAAGATCAAAAATTGGACCAGTTTGTTTCTGTTACCAAAAAATACGCAATGAACTCTAAGACTGATCTTATACCTTTCCCTGCCTCCCTCCCATACACATCCCTTACTTGAGATTTCCCATGTCAATTCCACTTCCAAATCTTTCCATATCAATTCTCTGTTTTCCAGTAGAACAGCGGGGCTGGAACCAAACGAGTAACGCTTACCCCGAAAGGGATTTGGCCTAATGGTATAATAAAATAATAATAATAATAATAAAGCATCCGTACTCAATCTGAAGGTAATCATTGAATATTATGTTCGATTCAGGGAATATAATTTTAGAAATATTCTCAGGAGGTGAATTGTTTCGGCAAATTATATGTATTTATAGAATTAAAGGGTAGTGAAATCTCTGACTAAATTTTGAGATTTATTAAAAGTAATGAATAAATACTTCTTTGAATGATAACATAATGTTAAAGAAAAATTTTCTACTACAGCAACAAACTATAACATATAATCAGCAAGTACGATCATTTTTCGCACTTTTTGGGAGTGGATAAATTTTTTGAAAAGTCATATTTGTTCAAATTCAAAATAGTGAAAAATTGTTCCACAAAATCATGGTTGCTTCAGGGACAGAATGAGGTAAGAGTAGGTTTAAAAAGAAAAGTAATTTGTGCCGTTTCATTTCGTCGACACTTCTCGTCCGTCCTCAAGAAAATCCCTGATGGTGGTACGTATTAATATTCGATTTTCGATAAAGGAAGGATAAACATTTACTCCCTCCAGAAAAAGAAACTCTAGTGGAGAAGGGTAGTGACTTCCCCAATATTTCGAAAATGGTTTTTTTGGCCACTCTTGCGTGCATTATACCGATTAGATGCAATATAGCGTGAATGTTTTGAAATTCAAACTTTTAACGTTATAAAGTTTCAACATGACATAGACACTACCAAATGCAATCCCGAAAACGAGGCACTTTATACCATTCAAAATTTTCCATCTTATACAAAAAAATCCTGTTAAATCTTATTATTACTTTTTATCTTTACAGGCAGTCTCCGCGTTCGGACAGAAAGATCCAAGTTTCAAATCTACGCGTCTAAGTTTTGCCGTCGCAACTAATCTACGGAAAAAAAATTGAGGTTAGTAATGAAAATAATCTGAAGTGCTCAAAGTTTCATGATGTTAAACTGTAACAACTTCTGTACTCGTTATGTTCTTCTTCACTTGTTCACACAAAAAGCTTCGACGAAGACTGGGATTCCGTCTGAATGCGTAACTAATTGTTTTACTTCATCAGATTATTATCAGTTTGTGGATTCTCATATTCAACCTAGACTAGGTCCATGCCAAGAATGTCATGAAAGAGCTAAATCAACTAAAAATGTTGAGGTATGTTCATATAGGAAAATATCATTTATTTCAATAACAATATTCTTAAATGGGAATTTCAAATTTCGTCCGATGAACCGGAAGTTCTGTGTTCGGATCTCAGCGGAGTTGGAGGCGGTCTCTTGTTCCCAGAAATTTGATAATAATTCCTAAATTTCATATAACATTTCTGGTTTAGGAATCGTATCATTCCTTCATCATTCTATTATTTCTTCCAGAATTAAATCAAAATTTCGTTACAAAGTCATACTTTTTGTTCGGAAATCCGAATTCTTGTTGAAAAATTGTCTTCCTGGGTTTGTAATTTTACTAATTCAGTAAAAAAATTCGAAAAGCTTGATTTAGAATGAGATTTTTGATTAAATTTCATATCCAAGGGCTGGAGGTTCAATTTTTTTATTTTTACCATTGTGTGTTGATTTTTTCTATTTTGGTCGGAATTTAATCATTTTGTGAATTAGAATTCCAATAATTTTGTTTTAGTGCCATTCATTTTGATGATTTTGTCTTGGAGAAAATTCACCTTTTTTGCCGAAAATTGAACTTTTTGGTCTTATTAAAAGCTTAACGAAATATTTTGGGAGAAATATGAATGAAATGAGATTAGTTCTCAACTGAGGAATCTTCTCTTGTTGAACACTGAACTATTTTATAGGAGAATTCAGTTTGATGGTAAACAGGACCTTCTTTAATCAATATTCCTATTTTCGTTTCTAAAATCGACCTTTTTGAACTTCTAAAAAAAAACTCCTAACTAGAAACTTTTAAAAAATTTCGAACTCCTAAAAAACAATTTTTTTGTATAAAAAATGAATCCATTTGTTAAAAACCATCTTTGTTCTGGAAATCGATATTTTCGAGTTAAAAGTACAACGGTTTTGCAGAAAATTCATTGTTCTTTGTAACAGGATCATAAATATGTTTAGAAGTTGTGTTTTTCTTGTAAGAGACTTTTGTACTCGATTATTCGTTTTCTTAGTGAAAACTCCCTCCGTAACTTTAATCTCTGTTGGGGAAATTAAATCTGTTTTAATTTTCATCACTCTTAATTTTATAATAAACGCAAGATAAGAAGAAGGAAAAACTGTACAGGGCCCTCTTCAGTCCCAATCTCTATTTTCAAGTGGGATGCGTGTGATTCTAATCATCAACTTTTTAGCAAAAGAAAACATGAATTAATACTTGTCAGAATAATAATAAGAGTAATTCATATGATATATTTTACCAGAAATTTGAAAAAAAAAATCCTATTATGTTTACAGCTCCAGAGAACATGCTGTGTAGACCTTATTGCTCAAATTCAATGGCAAGCGAAACTAAGGCTTGATGAAGCCAAGAAATGCATCGCAGAATGCAAGAGTACACCGAGCAGCAAGAAGCCTAAAAATAAAAAAACAGACATAAGGAAGCAGAATAATAATAATCAATATGCTCCAGCATATGAGGCAGACAAAATGCATGTGAAGTACAGCAGTAAATGTATCAACACAAATAAGCACCATGCACGATAGAACTAATTAAAATGCCTTTACTTTCAACTTCACTTTCAACGAGGAAAATGTATGATATCTAGTGTTTTAGTTTTACCAATGATAGCTTAGGAGTAAAAAACGGATGTAAATTTACTTGCGGAGGGTTTGAAGAAAGTACACTCAGACATTGTCGAGGAACTTTCCGCAGGAATTTGTATATTCATTTCACTTATTAATTTGACTCTTCCAATTCAATAAATATGTAAGAAAATAAATTCTTTCAAGTATCAATTGAACTTGTCACATGTGTGATGCGCAGTCTGCTTTTTTGACTTTAATATTAATTTTTGATTATATATTATTCTAAGATCAGCATATTTCTTTTAAAATATCGTACTGCTTAGGATAGAGAGCGTTTTCATCCATTGTTTACGTTGTTGAGCTGGCAATAGGCAAAAAGAAACTTTATTCATAAGATTTGATCAAAAGCCATAGAGTCATTCGACTTAAAGCGGATAGAAAGGAAGATCGGCAGATAGTCAGAAATACTTCCTTAAACCATTCCTGCCTAATGGTAAGATTCTAAAAAGTCGTCGATTCATGGAGACTGATCAGGTCATAATTCACATCGGTCAAATACCTTCTAATCCTTAATAATGAGAATGTAAAAGTTCAAATTTTCCCGCGAAATTTTAAGTGTGTAAAAAAAGTTGTACACAGTTTTTCAGGTCTTCCTGAAGCAGGCAATCTCGCTGTCAAACCTTTAATTTCATCTTGCATTGTTTAGCTGAAGATTTCAATTTCCTATTTTCTTATGTATTTTCAACGTTCGAAAGAAAAATTATTCTTTCTTTCTAAAACGTGAACAAAAAATTGTTATGTTTTACGGTAGCCAATGGTAAACTTTTTCGTAGTTTATCTGTGATCATGTTTTATTATTTCTGTCAGAATATTAGGACAAAAAAAATACTCTTCGTGGCAATAGCGCATCGTTCCAATATTCAATTTTTGCAGGTTGTAAACATTCTGAAGGCGTGCTGGTGAGCTCATAATCGAGAAATATCTACACTTTCATAAAGATCATTCTTTATGCTATTTCTGCGTAGAACTAGAATGAACTTCAAACATAAATACAAAATTCTACATTGGGGATTGAAGCAGATCGCACAAAATTTGGAAGATATTCTCCTCAATCTCATGTGGCACATCCAGACTTCTTTCAGTGAAAATGGTTACAGTGTTGCGACGTTCCCGTAACGTTCCTTTACCCGAATCAGGCTATTCATGATGTTAAATAAAATCGGTTGTTCTTCATCTATGGTCAGGGAGGTCAAAAGAGTTCTTTTGTCATATTTGTGGTCACATTCAAAAAAATATTTTGAGAGTCGTTGATTAAAAAGATGTTCAGAAAGTTTTCATGGATTGGTTATGATGTAAATGGTACGAAGAGTAAAAAACGAGACGAATTAACAATTGTTGGTCGGAGCGTTACTGAAACGTCGAAACACTGTGGACATTTTTACTTATAAAAAGTCTTGATGTGCCACATGAGATTGAGAAGTATATAAAAAAGCTTGGACTCTAAAATCTCTTCATAATTATGAAATTATTTAAATTCCTAATTTTCTGAGATTTCATTCCCAACCGAATAAGAAATTCAAAAGTCAAATCTTGAAACAAGAAAAGAATTGTAGCATTTCGGTCGAGAACTTTAGAAAATTAATTATTTCTCATTAAAAGTTTCTACTTTAGCAATTTTCAATCTATTACTTTTGAACAATTTTTCATTGCGTTATTTTCTATACAAAGTTTTATACCATGAAGACAAATCGTCTAATTTTTAGACAGATAAGATTAATTTTTGACTATGAAAAAAAATAATTACCAACAAAATTCATAATTTCCAATAAAATAGTTTATTTCAAACTGAAGAATCATCAGTTTTGGACCAGATATAGATTTATTTGAATTCCAACTATAAAAGTAATTCTAGATCAAAAAAATAAAACGAATTTTCATCACAATGGTTGCATTCCCAGAGAAAAAATCTGCTTGCTGTACGTCCCTACATTTGTGTATAGATCTTTTGAAACTAAACAGCAATAGGTCTGCTGAAGGAATTTGACGATTTTCAATTCGTTCTTGGAGTTCTGATCGCGTGTACCGTGCCTCGCACTCCATTGAAATTTTTCCAAAACGTCTTATATATTAATCATGCTACGCTGTCTCGTCCTCTAGATCAAAGGTAGTAACGCCAGTTGCTCGATCCAAATCCTGAAATTTTGAAGCAGCGCGCGCAAAACTAATCCTTTGCACATCCATGAGGGCCCGCCTCTTCTGTCGCATACTCATAGCGCTTTCCTCTGCGATCCATCGCGCACACGGAAAGGGAAATGGTACGTCTGCGCGCTCCGCACTGAATCGGTCATCTGCTCTGATGCGTGCATGCCTGAATGCTTATTTTGGGCAGCAAGATGGCGCTAGTGTTGTCTCATTGCGCGCCAAACTCTTCCGGCGGATAATCCGCCGAGCTCTCGGACCGTTTTCAAACCGTCGTTTCCCTTGGAATCCAAGTGCTTGGACTTGGGCGGATTATCCGCCGATCACTCGAGCGCGTGAACGAAAGAGTTGACTTGCAGCGTCACACGCCGAGAAAACGGGCATTCAGGCGTCCACGCATTAGAGCAGAGGACCGTCTCAGTGCGGAGCGCGCAGAGCACCAATTTCCTTTCCGTGCAGGTGCGTTGACGGTTTTCAACAATTTTCGATCGAACTAATTGTTTTTCTTGATGGATTCTGGACCCAGTGAAAACCATGACTTAGATAAATCTCTTGAGTGCGATATGGATGCAGTGCTAGCGGTGTTGAAAAGTTCGAAAAATAGAATGGAGGATACAGAGCGTCAATCGGATTGTCAATTTAGGCATCGACAAAAGAATTACCGATATTCTATTTTTAATGAGAGGTACGATCGATCTAACGGTTATAAGGGAGAGTGTTACCCGTATAGAGATGCGTCACTTTCATGATCACGTTCTTGGCGTTCTTGGAGTAAAGGGGTCGGTGAAGAACGTTATTTACGATCTCGTATAGATGTGTGTCACATCATTATACTCATGAGCATCCTTCGGGTTCCCGTATAGGGGAATCAGCAAGATGGCGGCGGCGAAAGCTTGCGGCACGGGTGCCGTAGACGTTCCATGTCCAGACTAGAAGAGTAACGCGCGCCAAGGCGCGCGTCTTTGTTATTTTATTGTTTACTTCTTTATATCAAATCGTTTTAATCCAACGTCGTTTATTTAAAGCAATATTAATTTATTTTGAAAGATTTACAGATAATGAATTTATTTCCCTTAACGTACATATAGTCAATTTTGTAATATTTCGAGAATGTAAAAAGAGTATATTGTTAACTAATAAAAGAGGATAGCACTGTATTTTTGTATTTGAGGTGACATAAGCTAGTGGATAAAAAATGTTGTGACCATTAATAACTGGATCAAAACGTTGCATTACCAGGTAAAGATTTTTACCAATTCCTTCTCAACAGGTTGGGGAGCAGTCTGCGATGGCAGAAGCAGCACATGGCTGATGGAACGTGGAGCAGCATAAATTATATCAGATAACCCGGCTGGGAGATCTAATGCAATAAGCCGGACGGGTATTTTCTCTCTAAACATTAGCATTGAAATACTTGAAATCGTTTTTCATCACATAAAACATTTTAACACCAGATTAAGAACTTACCAGGAATTTTTTTTTGTACACGATGCGCTAGAAAACCTATTCATTTCAGGCTTTCGTTGCCTAGAAAAAGGCTTTTCGATTTTTCGCTTCTCGCAAAATCTGCATTTTTCTTCGTCGCTATTTTTTTTACGTGTATGTTTTGATCCTAGAAATGGCGTTATAGTCAAATGGGGAATTCTCAAACTCGTTGTTATTTTTGCTCTATAGTATCAATATGAATATTCTCACTACTGATAGCATAAATTGGATAAATACCTTGAATAATTAAATATAAACCAATATTAACCTTGAAAGTGATGACGATGGTCCCTGTGCAAATGGCTTTGCACTAGATGTCCAGAATAAGAATCTACAATAAGTGTTATGATTCATGAGTAATTGTTGCGAATCGACAATCCTTCGCACAATTTTTAGGCCAGTCAGCAGGGCTGAATTAAAGGCAAAATTTGACATAAATGCAATGTTTTTTAAACTTTGCAGTTATATAAAACGTACTTCCTTAATAGCCAATGTGGATTTTCAACCCCGTCAGAGGTCGGGAACGTGTATATTTCTTTAAAAATGGCATTTAATTGAATAGACGCTCGAGAAAAAATTGAATATTTCTGCAAATAGAATAGTTGATTGGATTTAGTCCTCCAATACGAAATTTTGATTTGCAACCAATTTAAAGTCCCGGAACATATTTATTCATGGATTAATTGAAGTTTTGTAATAACTTGAGAATATTTTTTTTAATATTCTCTTTTGAAGTTAACAATACAAATTAATATTTCTTTCAAATCTCGTTCCTTTTTGGTCAGTGAATGAACTGATGAAATGGATGCTGCCATTTTGAGTCTGACACTCATTGTTTTATTTGTAACTCCAATTTTTCAATTGGTGATACTGATCAAATTAGAAAAAGAGAAGTAAAACCCTGATTAGTAGAAGGCATTAGTCTCCTGCCAACATCCCAACAGCATGCCGTATTCCCGGATGGTCACCCGTCCAAGTACCAACCGCGCCAAAGCTGCTTAACTTCAGTGAACGGATGGGAACTGGTTTTTCGAGCGTGACATTTATCGCATTGAATATTGAAATGATTATTATTGATAATTTATGCATGAAAAAATTATAAAACAAAATAAAGGAATTCATTTTTCAATTTGGCATAGATGAAAAAAGAATAATGCAGTTCGACATTAATGGGGAGGCGTTACATCTTAAACGGTGTAATTTAA
>WSXT02113580.1:0-11130 GCA_011762715.2 Neuroterus valhalla
AATTATAAATTACCGGAAAATTCCAATATATTTTTCGGTTGTCGACCAACCGACGGAAGGTGTAAATGAACCTTTAGGGGGAAGGAGGAACAACTCTCGACTCTCGACGGCTCGGCGTCGGCCCATGCCATGGCTGATGGCTGTGCTGTCGTGTCGCCTGGTGCAGTCTGTTGGTCTGTTGAGATCATGGCCTGTAGCGTCGAGAACTCGGGAAGGGAGAGGAGCGGATGGAGGCGCTGGAGTCGACAGGGCCATTGTACGTGATTGTACAATAGTTCGTGGCGAGCGAAACAATAGCCAGACGGCTGAAACTGTTTGTGATCGTAATAAGTCCAGGATGTCGGTGTCGCGGGTGTCGCCGGGAAGCTCTTAGGCCTAGTTAATCATTGTGTTTCGTCCTGTGTGATAGCGTCCTTATTGGCGATGCTTGAAAGGTCTCGGTCGCACACTCCTCGCGTGAGACCCGATCCTTGAATCCTTTTTTTTTGGCGCCTCGCTTATTCGTTCTCGCACGAATCCAATTTGCAGTTTTCCCGCTAAACTTGGGAATGATTCAATGTTTGAACTGCCGCGCGTGTGCCAACCCCGTGGCTATTAAGTTGGCAAGACTGTCCAGAAAATTTGGAAAGTGAACAGGTGTATTTTGAATGGTGTAGCTGAAGCTGTGGGGAGGCGAGAATAGAACAGTCGCATTCTACGTAGGGGCAGAATTTTCGAAGGAGAAGATGAAGGAGGATCTTGTGAGGATAGCCAATCGAGTGAAATTTATGGATCTCGTCAAGTGCGACAGAAAGTAAATTGAGGTGAGGTTCGTGTATTTTGTTACCCGTGCGGTGTAAATAAACAACTCTGTAACTCGGCCCTCCTGTGATGCGTGTATATGAGCTCGTATACTCTTAACCTCTATTCCGAGTTACAAATTGGTTCTCACTGTGTGTCAGAAATATCCGAATTTTCTGTTTGCAGTTATTAGAATTGTTGGAGTTGAGAAGATGTAAGATTGAGTTAATAAGATGAAAAATTCACTTCTTGGGACACGATTACCTTTTTTGCATCTTCGTTGACTTTGAGCTCAACTTCTCGAGGTTTATTTTCATAATTTTCATGCATACATATATATATATATATATATATATGCATACATGTATGTATATATTCTCATGACTATTGAAATAGTGGGAATCGCACTTCTTCAGTTAGATGCTTCAAGACAAAGTTTAACATTATTTTATTTCACATCTGCAAGCATTTAAATTGATCTCATTCTCTGATCTCCGGATATTGTATTATTTACACTTTTACAGGTTAGGTTGCCACCATTGGGTGTTCACAAACTTTCAGTTATTTTGTTGGATTTGTTGACATGGCAACGGGAAAATAACCATGATTTCCTTAATTTTATCCTTGAAAGTTAACTCATGTTCATAATAATTGAGTGCTCAAAGAAACTTATGCCCAAATAAAACCATATAAGTAAATATTGTTGAAACATTTATCTTATGCTGTCGATACGTTTCTGGCTGCAGCCTATCTATAACTACCAATAAATAAAAGCAATCATCCTTTAGTTCCAAATAAATTATCAATCAATCTATATCAAAATAATAAATTTTAACCCTGGCTAACGGTAACATGAACTCAGTTTAATATGTACTTGAAGTTCTGAATGTTTAAATGAACGAAATATTTTTTCGCAATTATGTTTTATCTGCAAATACTGTTCAAATCTAGTACAGAACTTGAGAAGAAATCTTACTGATAGTAATCCCATGTTATCTTTGTGATCCCCTGTAATCTCGTGAAATCTCTTATAATCTTGTAATCTAAGTTGAAGTAGTTAACCCCTCGGTATTCGATAATTAGCGTGTAAACAAACGGGTGATGAAAGAACACCGGGCGGCACTGCACGGAGAGGGGTACACCCCTAGAAAAATATGTACCAGGTATTGTACAAAAAATTAAACGATCGCATCACTAAGAAATTATGTGATAAAACAGCGATAGCACCAATATTCTTTACAACGACCTTAGGCTGTTGAATTCTTGGGTTTCGCTAAAAGCGAAAAACTTCATAAGACCGAAAATTAAACAGTCTTGAAGTCAAGTTCACAAAAGAAAGAAAATAAAAATTATCCAATTTCAAGCACACTTTAGAATTGTTAGATTCTCAACATTTCATACTTGAATGATTTTAATGTATGTACTGTATTGTAATTTAATATAATTATTCAAGTTGAATTGTGTATATGTTGCAAAAATATATTTATGAATTGTATGTAAATGTGAGTATGTCCGTAGGAGTGATGATTCTCACAGAATCTGGAAGTAGCAAGAATGTTTTTCTTTCTCCTGGCGCACGATATTTTACATAACTAACATATAAAACATATTTTTTTATTTTGGACGTTAAGAAGAAGTCTGAATGGTCCTGGAATTTTCATTCCATAGATGGAAAAAATTGTTTTGAATTCCTTGTTAGCTTTACCGTCACGTGTAATATCTTCGAATTTATCATGACAGGGTGCCCAGCGACCTTGGAAACCTGGAATTCTCCTTGAATTTTTCATTAGAACCTTGAATTAAAAAATTTTGTGATCTTCGATCGAGAAACATTTGTTTGATTGAAATGCGAGCAGTAATTTTAATTTTTTGTCCTTTTATTTCATAAAACATTAGGGCCTTTTCATAACCATGCCTGTCGGTAGCAAGGGGCATTCTAATGCACTCATTTCGACAATATTCCCAGAAAATTTGTGTGCATGTCGGTGGCCTAAAAGTGTACCTGTTAGCTTAACGGATTCGTTTAATTTTACCCAATCTGCGAAAATAAGTAGAGCAGGTAAACAAAGAAAATCGAGTTCATGGCTGTGAGAGCTTTCAGATTATTCCAGAAAAACTGAAGGATAAACTTGAGGTACCGCTCCGTCCATAAAAAAAATTCAGGGCTCTTCAATTTTGAAAAAATGCATGGTACTGCCAGCTTTACGTAATGCTAACAGTACCATTGTAGAAGTTTATGTTGCAACAACTTTGTTCTTTCACAAGAATTTAGGCTCTAGCACAGCCCGAAAACCAATTTGTCAAAATCAACCCATAACACTAAAAAAGTACCCTCAAAAATGAATATGCTCCAAAGCGGAAAAGTTAGCCCATCAGAATTTAGAACTATTTTGGGGCTCTCTAATACTCCTAAAATCGCCTTCCAAAAAACATCCCTCAACACATCCCTGAACCAACTGGAAATTATAGGGCTATTTTAGTGCTCTCCAACACCCCCAAAATCATTCTCAAAAAAATCCCTTAACACTGAAATACATCCCCGGAACGAAAAATACTGTTTATTTTTAAGAAAAAGTGCCCTTTAACATTTGAAAACTATCCTGTGGAAGAAGTTCACACTAGGGTGAAGTAGCAGTTCAGATCAGCAGTTTTGGCTCATCTCGGATCAAGCTAAAATTGTGTGCCCTATGCGAAAATTAAGAGCTTATTTGAGGCTCATTTAGTACCCAAAAATAAAATTTAAAGCTCTGCAGTTTAAAAAAATAATGAATGGTACTGCCAGGTTTATGTAAGGCTAGCAGTACCATGTTTGAAATTTATGTTGCATCAACTTTCTCCTTCATAAGAATTGAGGGCTCTTGCAAGCAAAAATTTTCACAGTAATGGTGACAGCTTGGTTCCCGTGATCCCAAAATCTTTAGAAATCAGGAATCGTGATTGAAGATGTCTCATTGTAATCTGATGGATATCATCAGATATTTTGGAAATTTGTGAAAATTTTGAAATTTTTGCAAGATTTTCGAAATCTTCGGATAGATTGCAAAAGGTTTTCAACTGTTTTTGAGGCGCTGAATCTTAGGATCTCCAGAATCTTACGGATCCTGATCTGATTTTTGTGATTCGGAATCTTTTATTTTCTTATTAATCACCCAAATTTCCTAAGTATTTTTATGTCAATGTTAATTGAATTTTGAAAATTGTACTACAATTGCAATATCTTGTTAAAAATAAACAAAATGACTTCCTCCTGGCTCATTTTATATAATATTCCGATAGCTTCCACCTCCGAGCACAAATGTATTCAATAAGAGCAAATCCTTTGCTGAAATGAAACTAACGGTACCAAACCCATTATTACCTTCAATAGAGGGGGTTGGTTTTTCCTTAATTTGTCCTGAAATCAAGTATAAAACTGGAGCTTTGCTTGACTTTTTGAATAAAAAAAGAAAAGTTGAAAAATATTCATATAATATTTTTCCCATTTTCGAACATCTTTTTAATGAGAAAGGGTACAAGATTAGGAGTCATTAAAAAAACACGTGATATAATTGCGGCCACTTTTTCTACTCCCTCCCTACTGTTTTTAATATTAGAATCGTAGACAGAACATCCGTCTCGCAATGATATTTCTAAATAATTATAAAAGAATGGATGGAGATATCGAATAAGGTAAAATCAAGATGAATAATATTCAAGGAGTACTGCTCTCTTAGTTTGAACCACCGGAATTGCACTGGGTTTCAGTGAATTTTAATTGATTGAAATAGATAGAGGTCGGTGACAGAGAACCAGTGAAAATTCACTGATTTGATCAGTGGCAAGTATTTTACTGGTTGGAATAGTTAAAAAGACCTCACTGATTGGATTCGTAGATCATTTACTGAATCAGACCAGTGACTTGATGATTTTTTATGATCATGTTAGAATTGCATTTTGTATCTACCCTAAAAATTCTCAATTTAAAGTAAACTTTATACAAGTTCTGAATTCGATCCACTGAATCAACAAGTAGATATAAAACATTGAAGAACCAGTGGGTTTGATGCCACTAATTCAATCCAGTGAAAACATTTTCGAAATCCTTCACTATCTTTCACTGGTTTCCAGTGGAAATGAAAAAAGTCACTTATTTCCCAGTAAAAGCGAGGACTGCTGATTAAAATAGTGAAAATTTCACAGGTTCAAACTAAGAGAGTGGAACTAATTTGTTTTCTCACTAATTCATAAAAATTTACAGTATTTTAGGTTAAAATATTACTTGTGATCTACCTTCCGTTTATGATACCTACTTTTGCTTCCTCATAGAAGAAGTTTTGTAATGTCAAAAATTTCGAAAAAAATTTAATTGATTTAATTGAACGTTCCTCATTTACAAAATGTCTATTACAGTGTTGTGAATAATATTTTCCGGATGTGTGTGTGTGCGTGTGTGTGTGGATGTCACACTTTGTTGTGAACAGGATTGAAGACTTGAAGACAGTTGCAGATGAGTTAATAATATTTGGTAGAATTTTTGGGACCACCAATATCTCAAAACTGGCTGTAGGATTTCAGAATTTCTGAAATCAAGAATCGATTTCTCATGGTAACACATAATTCACAGTTGATGCAAGGACATAAAGAATTCTTCTTCTGACACATAATTTAAAGTTAATACAAAAAATTCAAAATCTACTTGGTTCGAGACAAATTAATCGACCTCCGATATTAATATATCTTACTAAAAAGTAAGGAAGTTATGGTCATATATATTGTACTGAAAAAAGTTTTTTTTTGTAAAATTTGTTCCAAACACATAATTCAAATTTTGTACAAGAATTAAAAAAATTACTTTCTCGAAATGAATTAGACGTAAAAAATTTACTAGTTTGAGAAGTGTCGATCGGCGATTAAAATAAATGAGAAAAAATTAATTTCAAACATTAAGTTGGTACCATTACGAAGGTTCCTCTATGAGGAAGCCAATACATTTGCTAAATGAAAGCAAAGTGCTCGTGAAATGAGCACCATACAATTATAAATACAAAGTTGAAACAACCAAGATCGAATTAACAGCTAGTTTTATATCTTTTGATTTGGTGATCGGAAAAATTGACGGCACATTTCAATGTTGTTTGATTGAAAATCATATCTGCAAGTCAATCTTCCCATTCACCTGCATGGAGTCGATAATAATTTTTGTGTCTAATTTTTTCGCTTTCACGGCATGTATAAACTCTTTCAAAAATAAACTGTAGGAATCCATCTTTCTTGCAGTAAACTTTAAACTTAGACATTATTTTTTCCGACGAAAGAAGATTTTGCGAATCCTTCGACAAACTTTTCCAAATATCGTGATTTTTGCCAGCCACTTGTACATTCTCTAAAAAGAGATCCGATTTTTCACACAAATAGGCTTCAATCACTTCATTTCCTGACACGTTCTCTTCTCTACCCTAATGAGACATTTTTTAGACTTTATTCAAAATACCAAAGCACCGCAATTCTATTAGAAGCTCAAATTCACATTGACACTCGACGGATCACTTCAAGGAAGTGATCCCAAAAAAGAAAATGTGGGAAATTAAAAAGATTATAAATGGATTAGAACACATAAATGTGTCACATATCTATATGTCTCAAATATGTATTAAATCCCGTGCATCTAGCCACGTATTGTCATTAAAGTTCGAAGCATAAACGTACCCAAATCCACTCTGCCTTCATTCTCCTAAACAAATAATCAACTTAAAAAAGTCCATATAGTCTAAATGTAGTCTATTATGTCCATTCGTCAGAATTCTTGACAGCCAAATATATATCGTGGAACTTTCTATACGGGGATCTCTTTTATCTCGAGACATCGATATATCTCAAGAAATACGTATCTAACGAAAAAAAATCTTTCAACAAAGACTTTTTATAATCAAGGTAGAAAAGTGACCCTGTCAAAATTCAACCCACACCCCCCCCCGGGCGTAGGGGGGGGGGGGGGGTCACCTAAGTTTTAATGGGAATCGATACAAAATTTTCCAATGAAACTTACATATTTTTTTGTTGAGAATCTGAATGAGCCCTTGATTTTGACATTGGGCACACACTTTTTGAGCTAGATCCGAGCAAAGCTGCTGATAAACATTTAGATACTGTTGAATAACGTTTTGAGGAAAACGATTTTAGGGATTTTAGGGGCTATGCAAGAACCCTTATTGAGCCCTAAATTCTTGTGAAAGAACAAAGTTGATGCAACATAAATTTCAACCATGGTACTGTGTTAGCATTACGTTAAGCTGGCAGTACACACATTCTTTGAGAACCCACTCATTACTCACTTTGTCTACTAGCGTTTTACCGCAGATATTACGCAGAAATTGCATGCCGATCGCGTTGAGTTTACTCTTGTCCTTTTCTTGATACGTCCAGGTCTCGCTATCGTACAGCACAGTTGCTGCTAGCACAGAATTATGTATCGCAATTCTAGCTTCATTTGTTACATTTTTACTTCTAGTCATAGCCCATAAACTGACGATAATTTTCCTGCCCTCATTTATGCGTCTGGAAATCTCTGCATCTATCTTCCCGTCAGCAGTAAATAAACTTTTGTTCTATTCACGTTAATCTTAAGACCCATGCTCTTCATGCTAGCATCCAGTCTGCTCATATCCTCTGCAAATCATCGCCTGATTCTGCCGTAACGACCTCTTCATCTGCGAACCCAAGGCCACGAACTTTCACTGTGCCAAGATTAACACCTTCCTCGTCAAAGAGAGCCATTCTCACACATTTTTCCATGTATATATTAAATATCCAAGAGGACATAACGCATCCTTGCCTAACGCCCTGCCTGATAGCAAACCAATCGCTCAGTTGTCCATTTACTCTCACACTTGCTTTATATATATTATATATATATATATATAATATATAATATATATTGCTTGTATTGCTTTCAGAAGCCACCCAGTCACTCCATATTCCTTTGGGACCTCCCCAAGTTTAGCTCTATTTACCTTGTGGAAAGCTTTTTCCAAATGTTCAATTGCGCAGAAAACTTTTCTGTTTACTTTTAGGCTTTTTTTCTGTGATCTGTCTCAAAATAAATATCTGATCCGCACATGATGTTCCTGGCATAAATCCGCATTATACTTCCTAGATCCGTTCCTTTGTTACTCCCATGACTGTATTAATAAGTATTTTGGTAAATACTGAGCCCACAGTACTTAGTAGGCTGATCGCTCTATAATTATTACAATCGCCTGGACCACCCTTTACCTTGCAGATTGGGAGAATAATCGACTCCTTCAATCACTCGGAACTTCGCTGTTCGCAGGACACATGTTCATAAATTCATATAACCACACAAATATTCATCCGCCACCGAACTTAAGCATTTTGTAGGAAATACCATCTACACCGGCAGTCTTGCCATTCTTTAGTTTTTTAATCACAGAAATAATGTCGTCGATACCGATTCTGCTTCAACCACCTACATTGGAATTGTCTAACGTGTCCATGTCTGTATCACTATTGTTATGCTCTGTAGAATACCTTCATATAGCTTCTTTAAAAAATTCCGCATACAGTCTTTCACTTTGTCCCAATCCTATATTATATCACCTTCAGCATTCTTAATTCTGACCACCTCAGTTTTATCATTTCCTTTCCTAGTCTAATTCCAGAATAGTTTCTTATTTCCCTTGGAATAATTTTGCATTCGCGTATCGTCCGTTTTGATTTTATCCTTGCTTTCTTCTCCTGGTATATTCGCTTTCCTTTTTTTATCCCTATAATCATCTATTACCATAATCCTTTCCCTATCGCTAAGACCTCTAATATTCAACATTCTCGAGTACCCTTTTTTTTCTCGTTAACTGCCACGCGTATTTTATCATCCCACCACGCATCACCGGACCTTCTTCCCACTGTCTCAGTAACACATTTCCGAAACACTCTCCAAGATTCCATTCCGTAGTATTATCCGTGCACCCTCTACATTTTTGTTACCTTCTTCTGTCATCCAATATTTTTTGTGATGTCCCAAATATTTATGCAGCTTATCACGATATACTATTTGTACTTCTGGTTTTTGCAAATCTCTTTTCTGACTCGCGTCTGATTCGATTTTTTAATAATTTTTCTTCTCCGTCTTTAATCTAGGTTTATTCTTGAAACTATAAGATAGTGATCCGATCCGTATTTAGAACCTCCCATAGCCCTTGTATCGTGTACAAGCCTTCTCAGTCTTTCGTCCGCTACAACAAAGTCGATCATACTATAGCTTCCACCTTTGCACCAAGTATACATGTATATCATTTTGTGCCTAAACCAGGTGTTTGTAATAGACAAACCCTTTTCTAAGTACAAACTGATCAAATCATCCCCATTACCATTCGTTTTTGGGTCTCTGGAATGACCAAGTACTCTGTCAGTACCTTTGCGTTGAACATAAACCCAACCGTTCATGTCTCCAGGTAATATTATTCTTTCGCCCGAGTCACATGTTTCTATTATATCATTCAACCGGTCCCAGAAGGTGTCTTTTGCCTCTTTACTGTCACCATCAACAGCAGCATAGCATGCTACAATAAACAATCTTCTGATTCCCACTTCCATTCTAATCCATAATAATCTAGGAGATACACACTCATTCATTTTGACAGTCGCTTTTGCTCTCTCAATCATAATTAGACCAATTCTTTGGCTAGCGTGTGATTCCTTGGCTACTCCTGACTAGAGTTCGAGGCCATATCTGACATCCCTTTTATTCTGTTTCCGGTACGCAAAAAATGTCTAGCTTCTTTACGCGCATTGTATCCCGCAATCCCTTTTCCTTTAGGTCTTTTACACCTCTGGCATTCCACACACCCAGTCTCCATTCATCACCTGAAACTTTCCGGAAGAAACAAATGAAGCCTGAACAAAACGAGTTATTTTTGGTTAAGTTACATTCTGAGGAGGGCACAGTCTCCTGCAGCTGGCCAAAACCCTAATACCAACTCACATTTTTTGAAGTCTTCAAATTTTTCGCATGATTTAGAATCTTGGAAATCTTTGTAAAATTGTGGAATCTCTAGCATATTTCCTATATATTTTGGAATCTTTATGAAATCATTCGAATCTTTGAAATCTGTGTGAAATCTTCAGAATCATCTGAATAGTACATAAGGATTATTCGCCAATCAGAGTATAAAAGTAATTAACCAAATATATTTTGATGAAGAAAACTGTCACGTTAACCAAATCTGTTCAGATTGGTAAGACATAATTGTATCATATTCCATCGTAAGTTTTAGATGCCGTAAATTACATAAAAATCTGATTTTGTTGCAATATAATGATAAATCATAATGCATGAAATTACAGAGTTTTTGTAGTGCGGCTATTTTTCGGCTATTGGGAAGGGAAAATGAATTAGGAAGGTGAAAGTTTGTTGAGTAAAAAAGTAAAGGGCGTGAGATTGAGTGAGTTCTGAGTAAAGAGGCAAAGCAGGGGGAAGGAGGATAAGAGCGGGAGAATGTCTTTAGTACAAAGTCCAATCACAGAGATAGATGCGAGCATCGACGGGGATAGTGACATCTTACACGATACGCTAGTACGGAAAGGGGGGGGGGGGTGAAACAGCCAGTCGAGGAAACACCAGGCGGGTCAGGTCTACAAAGTTAGAACTATTAAGCAGAGCAACATGACGCTCACATATTGTGGTAGCCCGAATGTCAAGCTGTTTTCTCGACGAATGGCCAACACGTATTAACGCGGCAAGCAGCGACAGTGAGAGGGGAAAAATTGGCAGAAGAAAAAAAGGAAGATGATCTTGAGAAAGTAGAGGAGGCGGGAGAATTTCAAAAGAACAAATTAAAAAGGAAGACGCCGGTAAGAGAGAGAGGGGGAAAAATCTGATAGAAAAATGATGGGGACAGTAGGTAGAGAAAAAGTAAAGAAAGATGGCATAGAAGCACAGAACGCGCAGAATGATAAGTATAGAAGGAAAACAAAGAAAGAGGAGAAGCAAGAACTTTATGATCAAGAGGATGAAAATAAAGAAACAAGGGCTTAGGTTTCTGAGAGGAATTGAATAAATGGGACGTAATAATAATGAGTGTGACATGGATAGAGGAGAAAGACTGGAAAAAGATAGAAAAAAAAATTACCAAGAGGATATGTTTGAAACATGCAAAAAGCTAGAAAGGACATAGAGATATTACAGATAGAGTAGGCATGTAATAAGTGGGAGGCGTCCTGCGGATAAAAAGAGAAAGAGAATGAAATTGGTATTGCTATCTCTCTCTTTCACTGCTCACTGCGCATGCGTGAGTCTGATTCAAGCGAGTCAACGGCTATGGTCAACGGCAAGACAGCAATACCAACTTCATT
>WSXT02113591.1:0-11130 GCA_011762715.2 Neuroterus valhalla
TTCTCCTTTTCAATTAGTGAAATTTTACTAATAATTAGTAGTTTTCTAATAATTTAAACTGAGAGAGCATATTTCTAAATTTATTTCGGTTTTATTCAAAAAAAAACTTTACACATTTGAAACATGTATTGACAGCACGCTTTAAGTTTGTCCTTACACATCTTAAATGTGTTATTACACACATAAACCGTGTTACTCAGAACACGCCTTAAAACGTGTTCCAAGTGACTACATGCACAGAACACACTCAAATGTGTTACATTAACACACTTGGGTTTGCAGTGTGGGGTCTTTTGGGACCCTATAAAACAGACTTATGGAGGTGATATTCGAAAAGTAATATTTTATTCGTATTCTATGACTGATTGCGTATTTTTTTTCTCATGGGAAGTACGTGTTAAACTTCATGGGGTTTGCGCCCCCTCTAAATAGTATTTTTTCTAATGCCTTTATTTTTTTATGGATTCGAACAAATTTGCGGGCGTTTTGCATAAAAATTTGAAAAAAAAACATTTCTAATGTATTTTTGGACCATCATTTTGCTCACGCTATGCAGGCACAAGAAATCCAACTTTGTAGGCAGTTGTTTCAAAAATTCTATTTTGAGTTTTGAGAATCTTATTCCTCCTTACAGAAATAAGTAGGCAGGCCATGGAAAATGGAAACGGTCATCTCCAATCTAATGAGCATCCAAGGGCATCTCCTCCTCCTACTCTGCAGCCGCGGCTTATATTGACCAGTTTTCAATTTCCTGCCGATTGTAATCTTGAATACTTCACGACCAGGACTGTTAACGAGGGTAATGATCCACGTACAGTTATTGATTGGCACCCCGTACCGACAAATTATGTATGCCAGGTGAAACGGAACTATCAGGATTACGTCTATAAATTTTTTATGTCCCAAGGTCTTCGTACCTTATTTCTTGGAAGAAGAATGGCAAAAATAAAGATGTTCGGCAACGAGCCTGCTGAGTTTCTTACTGAGGAAGAGAAAACTTTTTTGGAAAGTAATCCGACTTATTAACATATTTTGTAATCTGATGTACACTCTTCTATGTAATCCCAAATCATCTATTGTAATCTCTGAGTATCTAGTGTAAAACTGTGTAATGTCATATTCTCTTCATTTGGCGATTAATGTTGAACCTACATTGAAATCATTATTGATATATGATTAAGAAAAAAGTTATTTTTCAAAGTTCTAGAGGTAACAATCAATGAAAAAAAACCCATCGACATGAGATGGATAAATTACATTATTTTAAAGGGTATTTTGAGTTATCCGATTTTTTAATCCTATGCAGACTGTTGAAATCCAAGGAAGTTTAATATTTTCTACTAAATCGACCAAAAATCTCTGAAATTCTAAAATCTATTAAAAATACTTGAACCAATTGTGCTTAAGGTAATCAGATAGAGACGAATTCTCATTTCTTAGTTACTTTATTATTTTTTATTTTTTTGAACAAAAGAAAATAATGCTTAATGATGTTTTTTGGAAGCTGGCTTTGAAAAGGCAAGCCCTCCGGGTTTTAGATTCAAATTTTCGATTCCCGTCGAATCGCTTTCATGCACGCTGGCGGTGAATTTTGAAAGAATATCAACAAAGTGTCCGATTTTTATACTTAGAATCAAGGGAAAATCTGAAAAATTGTGTTGAAATAAAAAAATCAAATAAAAGAGCTCATTATCAAAAGTATCATCGTCAGAAATAGCCTGTCTAAATGTTTCTAAGAAGTATTTTTTACTCTGATACTTGACAGGTGTCTGGAAGGGATTGAAGTTTCCTTTTTTTTCTCTAGGTTATAGGTTTCGATATTTCAAATTCGAAATTGCAATTTTTTAAATATAAAGTTTAAATTGGACTCCTACGTTCATGAGCGTATGATCCAGACAGTTTGTGCAACATTGATATTTTTCCGATCATCAAAAATTTGTTTCAAGATTCTGATTCAGAATCCTCAGGGTAAACGTTCCGGAACCTCGATTCTCGAATCGGTTCATTTTTATGGACCATCCCATCATTGGTTGACCAATGATTGTATTCTTGATTAATTACAACAATCTGGAGACAATACCTGGAAATTCGCAAAAAAATGACAGGCACTTTCTTCAAAATGAAGTATTTTCAAAACTGGCAGAGGTTTTGAAAAAAAATGTTTTTCTTCAGTTTTTAATGTGAAAGGGAAGGGGGCAGTTTCAATCACATAAAAGTAGCCTTTATTAAAACTTTAATAAATATTTTGTTCATAAATTAACTCTGATACATTATGTTAGATTGTAGAAAAAAAAACAAGTTCAATTTTTGTCACGCTGCAATTGCTTTTAATAAAACTTGTAATTCAGAAATTATTATCAATTTTACTTTTAGTCGAAGAAACTACGTAGTAAAGGGGAGGAGCAATGAAAATTTTCACACTTATCTACGGAAGGGGATGGGAAGGGGGTCATCAAAAGTTGTCTAGAATTCGGCTACGCAGTTTATGAATGACCCCTAAGATGTTTAATTTTTCGAACATTAATTTTTTTAATCATTGGGAAAAAAATTCCACTTAGAAAATAATAATAATTTGTTTGAACAATTATTTTTGGTAAATCAAATTAAATATTAACTCACTTCAAGTGAGTGCTTGCAGCAAATGGAAAACAGAGTGTATTTGCTTCCCAATATTCCTTATTCAGAAATCCGAATTAGAATCGTTTCAGTTTTCACAAAAAATGAGGAAAATGTTTCATGAATCATTGCTGACGATATCTATCGTTTAATAAATTAGTAAGCGACAATTGTGCAAAATAAGAAGCAGAAGTTAATACATTCCTATATCAGGTTTGTAACATAATTTGTTACCTATCATACCAATTCTTATTGTTAAATAAGACAAGTTTTAAAATCGAATCAAAACTTGTCCGATTTTAAAAGTTGGATAAGGCCTTCTTGTTGAAAAATATAAATGATGCGTCACGTAAATTTCAAATGCTAGAGAAATATTTTACCAATTCCAATATTTCATAGATATTACTTTGCATATAATTAATATACATATACTAAATTATTTTTTCAGTTTGTCTCATATTATTCCCTTTCCTAATGTTCTAGTTTCAACCGTAATTATTTTATTGCAATCTTCACCTGTGTTATGTTGAGATTTTTATTTAGCAGAATTAACAAAAAAGGTCGGCCTCATTCAACTTCCATTCAAAGAATAGTTCCTATTTAAAAGTTTAGATTATATTTTCAAAGGTTTGAACTTTGGCTCACAATTGTTTAAACTTGAAAATAATTCAATAGAAATTCTTTAGAACCAAAAAAAAAAAAGATTTTGAACGGACCTTTCAACTTAAACAATGCTTTTGCCAATAGAAGAATTTTCTTTCATTTTTAAGATAAGAAATCTAATAGAAGACATTACCCGATTTCGATCATTCCTGTTGTACTTCTTCCGAATGCGAAACAATAATCTATTATCTTCCCCTACTCATATTATTTGAATAATTAACGCTTTTTCACTTAAGCTTGGTACATGTATTTTGGATTCGGACGCATAAAACAATGAAACCTAGCATATGTACCTTCGTGAACCAAAAACAATGAAACCGTGCTTGGAACAAACTAAAAATTTCCATCATTCTATTTCTTTCAAATTGCTTCAAATGAGTACAAATGTTATATTCCATATTTACTGATGCGATTTGACATGCAAATATTGAAAAGTAAATTTTTTCACAGCTATCACCACCATTTATGATGTAAATAAACTTCGATACCCAAGCCTAACCTGTCAGGAATATATTTATATCGTACTGGATATTAATTAGGAATTATTATTCATTCGGCTTTTTGGTTGCTCAGTGAAAGAATAGTGAAAGCTATTGGTTCCTCATAAAATGATCATCTGTAAGCGAGCAGAATTCATGTAGCCATGTCAAAAACATATTGTTCAAATTTTCAAATGAAAAATATTGAGGGAGTAGTAAAAATTCGGATTGTGAAACTTGTTTTCGACATTGCCACTCATGAAGGCATACTACAGAACATCTCCTTTAAAATGCAGTTAT
Source organism: Neuroterus valhalla (assembly GCA_011762715.2). NCBI lineage: Eukaryota > Metazoa > Arthropoda > Insecta > Hymenoptera > Cynipidae > Neuroterus > Neuroterus valhalla. The sequence continues at coordinate 4,059 of WSXT02113591.1, forward strand.
GTTTTCCAATTTTTAAGTTCATATAATATACTGGTTTCCCCTAGATTATATATGTTGTGCAATATTTAATTATTATTCGCTATCATTAGTGGGATCCTTTTCTAATTCTTCAATCATTCAGATTATCAATCTACGCTTCCATCAACAAACAAGCTATATATTTGCAATTGTTTTTACGTTTTGTTTCTCCGTTTCAAAATTATTTCTATTGATAAGTTTTCGTTTGCACTCTATTCTGAGTAAAACAATCGGAGGCATCAAAAAAATGAAAAATAATGAGAATTTCATCATTCCTACGATGATTTGAGATTTTCTTATGAAGCTAAGCTGTTAAACACGTTTCTTCTCCAATCGTCACCGCTGTACCAGAACCTTTATATTTTTATGGGTCACGGAAGGTTTCAACTTTTCTGTTCTTACCATTCCTTTCCAATCCTTTTGCTCATCAAAATCATGAAGTACGTAAATATTATCAGAAATAATGATAGTTTCCTCCTCAATAATTTGAACCGTTTGTATGCTGTTTCTCAACTGTCCCTTGAGGATCTCGTCTTTTTTAAGTGTGCAATAAAGGAAAGTGTATTTTTTGTGTATTCAGAATAACTTGATACATTTTTTGCTAAACAATATATTATCTTTCGCGTGTGATACAAGCATAAGTGAACAAAAAGAAATAAGTCTAGCAAATATGAGAATAAATGCATAACTTTGTCTGAAAGTTGTGATTCGGGGGGGAAGGATAATTGACTTCTGTATGGTCGCTTGTTGGTTATTCTTCGGGTAGCCCGATGTATATTCTATTATCAGGATATAAGTTGTTAATTTCTATTGGACGCATGTAGTCTGGTGTTTTGCTTTCCTCGTGAATTTTTACGCGTGGGGGTCGAGCCCCTGGTTGTACATGTTCATATATTCCATAAAACTCATCAACATCATCGAGATATCCAACAATAAAACCATCAGGGTCAGCTATTGCCCTAAATCTTGAGATTGATATTAGGTGGTGAAATCTGTCATTTTTGTCTTTCGTCAAAAAGCCTTGAGGAATCCGGTAATCTTCTACTATTCTTGAATTAGCAGGCATTTCGTGAGGTTCGTCCGGACTAGGTTGTCGCCGAGGGTACCCATTTAAATTGGCTCCTGTAAAAACAATAGGAAAAAAATTATTTTTCATTGTTGATACTCATCCAGTATGGTCCGGCTAAACAATTTGAACTAATTGTTTTGAATTGTTCAATTTAATGTTATCCAGTCAGTTATGGTGGTACTTTGCAAGGGTCCAATCGAAATTACGTAGAAACCGTTTTATAACTTTTAAAGCCTGGGCATCAAAATATTGTTTAATTCGATGGATTCCTCCTACAAAATGAACAATTATGAAATTTCGAAGCTTTCGATTCAAAACTGTATCATTGTGAATTTCGAACTATTATCAAGTTTTAATGCTTTCTTCCAAAATGTAGAGTACTATTTTAATTCTACCAATTATCTCTGAAATTCTACCAATTCAATTAGAAAATTCGACAGGAATTTTTTTTTTTTTTCCTTTTGTGAATGAACGCAATAATATAACATTTTTAACACTATTTGAACAATCAGAGAGACAGTATTATGAAGCTTGAAAATGGGCTAAGTTATCTGATTTGTTTCGTAATAGGAAAAACAAATTTTTCACACCTTATCTTTTTAACTTATCACGAAATGCAATAAAGCAGGACAAAAACAAGAAGAGAAATTAACAAATTGATAAGTCACTGACAACACTCGTAAAAATTTTTCCGAATTAATAAAATACCAAAATATAACGATTATATCAGTTATCTACCAGTGTTCTGAATTACTTAAGTATTTAGAATAATCATTCCAGAGTGAAATAATAAAGGGGCACATAATATTTTCTTCTTCATATTTTTCGAACGAGCATAGTTATTTGAAATTTACGTTTTTATAAAAATTAATCAAGTTTCTTTCTTGGCAAACCGCTACTCCATATTGGAAAAAAATCTACATTTATGATTCTGATTATTGAGTTTTCATTTTCTGAAGGAGAAAATCTGAATAATAGAATGTTGACCAAATATAAACTTCAAAAGAAAATGTAATTAGGATTCTTCTGATTTTCGGCACAGCACCTACTAATAATTCAATTTATATAAAAATGCGCTAAAAATGTTCTTCGTATTTTCAATTGGGATGCTGAAGAAACCTCTGATCGAAGTATCATTTCAATTTTTTTGGATGACCCATTCAGAAGAAACACGAGAGCGTTATTAGCCATCATGAATAAGTGAAAAAACGAAACAGATTTCAAACGATATAAATATATGGGGTGTAAACATTGTATCTATAGAATAAGTTGAAAATTTCTCAACTGCAGTAAGGAATGCAATTGACAGATTTTTGAAATAGTTTTAAATCACAAATTTTCCCAGAATTTTACATCGAAAATCAAATGTTGTCCTAAGTATTCAATAAATTCATACGTCAAATTTATACTTGCCAATAGAATTGAAATTAATTACAAAAGTGAAGACCACAGTAAAAAGGATCCTCATTTTTTCGAAATACGGAAGAGAATATTCAATGTAGAATTCTGAAAACAGCGTAACTAATGGACAATTTCATTTTTCTTAAGATTTGTACTATTCTGATATGCTTGTATTTTTCCCTTTCCCGGCATTTTTGTATAGCTTGGTGATGCAACAACTGTTGATCGACAAAGAACGTTGCATAATGAATTTTTGATGTAAGCTAAGATTAGAGTCACTTATCATTTATCAAACAAACATTTAAAAAACAACATGGTTTTCAATAATATCTACAGATTCTCTTCAAAATATTCCAACTGAACTATAAGAAAAACGCATTTCTTTTAATATATTTCGTTCAGCCAACAATTTTTTTCAGTTCATGACGAGAATTTTGGTGCAAAAGTGAAAACAGCTCAATATAAAGGTTTTGTGGTCCCAACGAAATTTCTTCTCTCAGTGCCTGTGGCAAGTTAGGAGCAAATACAATTCCCAATCCAATAAAAAAATACTCATCTTCGAAACAGAAACGTTGGAATCAAAAAATGAAAGTTTAAGTGATTTTTGCCACCATTCCTAATATATTATTGTATTTATGGCTAGATAAATTGAGCTGTGACAATGATAAAAATGGAATTATTTTAAAGATGTATGTATTGGAAGTATTTTTTCTCCAGGATGTTTCAAAAAAAAAAAAATTCAATTTTACAAAATAAGAACCAGCAGTTTATACATATCTTTAGCTCGATTCAAGAATGTATAATTTTTTGAGCAAACGTATCTTCATATAATTCTGCCTTGATAAAAGTTTAGAGAAATTATTATTGTACAAAGTATCTTATTATGTTCCCTACACATTCTTAATACATGAGAATGAATTTGATATGACTCTTCGACAAATATTTCTCAGACAAGGATTTTACGTAATACAAATTCGTGCAAGGCTAGATGAGACATCTTCCTCAGAATAAATCAATAATTATCACGTAGATTCAAATTACTGGAGAAATACATATATGTGTGTGTGTTTTCTTTTCAATCCTTTTTAGCAGCTTTGACCTGCTCATTCGTCAATCAGCTTAATTTTATAGTATTAAATTGTTTACTTGTAGCAATCGACTACGTAATTCAAGCAAGTCGTAACTTAAAAATATATATATATATATATATTTTATGAGGTAAGGATTTATTGGGAATATATTATTTCATTTATTGAAATTGATTGGAAGACGTTTAAAGCCATCAAAAGCGCGACAAATGTAAAATTCTAACAAAAACGTGTTTGTGCAACATTCTTATCCTTATTGGAACAATGATATGAATAGCAGTACTGCGAATCTTGTAAATAAACCATACATCACTTCGACCTATATAATTTTTCAATCAAGTGATTGCTCCTTGATGGAATAATTATTATTCTTTTCACATCTGATTAAGATGACTTGATTTTATCATTAAATTAGATAACACATGATATTTTCTCTTATTTACTGTTGTAAAATAAAATCATGATTCTGTTGTATGGAATACGTGATTTATGTGAAAATTTGAAAGTAATCTCAGCATACCAAAAAAATGATGATCACTAAAGCCAAAATAAAAGATCGAAAATTTCCTTTTTTACTCTTACCGATCTTCACTTTTTTCGTGGGTCGAGATTACTCTAGAACTTTTACCTGAATGACTGTTCAACCTTTGTTCTTCCCACTAGAATGGGAATCTCGGGTTCCAATTGAACGATTGCGTTTATCTGTAGCCAGGAAGTGTATTTATTTCTGAAAGAGAAAACTCTCTGGATCCCTCCGTAGCTCGGTTGGTAAAGCACTTGAGGGGGAAACAGAAGGTCCTGGTTTCGGATCTCAGGGCGCGCAGTTGGAAGGTGATCCTTTTCCAAAAAAGATTGTACTTGATTGAAAAATTCAAAAACTGCTGACGTGAAAATGTTTTGAAGATTTTATCAGTTGATTGGGTAGGTGCAGTATGTTTGTCGCTTTCGGATGATGAAGCGGGATTTTCTGTAAGAACTGATCATTGTGACTTAAATAAGAATCTTAAATGAAAAGTATCAAAAATTTTCGGCATTCATTGCATTTTTTCCATTTCACAGTTTTTGAATCTCTCAAACTCGGATGGCACTAGTTCACCTAAGGCTCTAGAGGTCAACTCAGATATAATCAAATTCCCAACAATTATTTCTTTTATGTGGAAAACCCTAAAAAATTTTATTCTTGAGGTCCTAAATTATATCACAGCTTCTTTATGTCTTCTTCATATGTTTTGGAAACAAAAGTTCTGGTTTTTTTGTGAACTTGTTTCCTAAAATATGCCTACCTTGGTTCGCCTTATACTTCTATATTTTTTGCTGCAAAATATCCTTTTAGTGAAAAACATTTAATAAATCTTTATGCTTTACTTGTATTTTAGACCTATCAGTGTTTTCCAAACCTTGTTTTCAGCACCTTGAGATATTGTGTACAATTCTCGAAAACGAAATTGATGAATGAAACATTTTTCGAAAGTTTCTGTTAACATGATATAAGTCCTATTATATTATGATAGTACTGCTGACAAAATATCTGATGGCATTTATAGGACTTTGTCTGCACGAAAAGATTCACATCTTCGATAGAACTTGGTTAACAATGAAACTATAATAACAAATCAAGTATCTTATGAACCATGTACCTGTAAAAATTTATGTCTTCAAAAAATCTTTTCAACCTCTTATACAGATTTTGAAGAGCCCCAGTAAATTTCCATTAATTTTTCAATAATCTCATCACGCGGTGTCGATATGCAAGGTTTTAAAAACATAAAATATATATTGACTTGTTTTCCCAAAATTTCCAGTCTCTACCAAAGTCGTGATATTGGCATAAGTTTTTGAACTGCTGCGTCCGAGGTTGTGCATCTTTCGGATAAATTTGGTTAAAAACAGAACTATCACAAGCAAGTTAGTACCCAATAAACCATATACCTGTAAAAATGTATGCTTACAAAAAAAAATGTTTTTCAACCTCTTCTGACGTTTTAAAATCATTCCAGTCATGTTTTTATAATTTTTCTTATGAACTGCTCTTTATGAAAAACTTCACCAAAGCAGAACAATCAATTTCCATAGACACTAAATAATTAGGAATATAAGGGCTTATTCAACACAAAATGTGAGGGTTGAATAAATCATTTTCTGTAGTATTGCCTGATAATAATTAACTGTTTTTTGTAACAGTTTATAATAAAAAAGTTTTTTCAAGATCCCAGTGTGCCATTATTTTTTTTCCTGCTTGTGTCTGGAAGAAAGAAAACAATGTATCGACACGTTGGAAAACAAATGACTACTTCGACGTGGAATTTTCATAATGAGCAAAATGTTTTTTCTTTATTGATTAGCCTATAGAAGTACATATTGAATATGCACATGTACCTGATATGTCATAAATATCTACGACATAATAATACTTTTTTATTCTCACATATTATAAATATTATATTCTTCATAAAACTTTAGATGATTCATTTGGATAGTCCATGCTGTTGGAAAATCAGAGCCCAGGTCGGAATTATAAATGGTGATTCGTGGAATTTTTAAACAGTAATCAGTTGCGGCAATACCCATACCCGTAACCTGCAATCAGAGGAAAATCGAGTAGAGTTCATAATTTATGCAAGCTGAAATGTTCGCTTGTAAGCGGGTTTCAAAAACTGAAGTTATTTAAAAAATTTCTGGAATATTATCAACTTTCGAATATATATGATCGATTATCAATATATTTTCTTATCTGAAAATGACAGGTTGGATAACTCATGGTATATTCAAAGGTAATTAATTTGTCATAGAAACGTTGAGAAACTGATAGCGCTAGAACTGAAAGACCTTATTAGTCCGGTCAAATTAGACCAAAAAATGGGTAAAGTGGTACACAAATTCCCATCAAGCTGAAAATGGGTAGAATTGTTCAAAACATAATTCAAAACAACATATCAAAACTCCCCATCGTTCCGGTACGAGCAAAAAAATTGACATGAAGTCAAAGGTAAAAAAACAGGTTTTTCGCGATTCTCTTCAAGAGGATAAGTTTTATCGCAAAATTAGTTCCGGCAAAAAATGTATATCATTACATTAACTATAAAAAGGGTATCAATGACTTTTTTCACGAAAGCTACCGTTTCTGAGATATAACGAGTAAGCGTCATTGTATGCACAAGTTTCCACGCCACCTCTGAGGTAGTGTATTCAGCGCGTTTTTTTTTTAAGTGGTTTCCGCAGTAGGCCTATTCCACAGGTCTGTTGTGATTATGTTCAAAAAAAAACTATTGCATAATAAGATTTTTGTATATTTTTTTAGTAAGATATTTTTTTTTTGCATATAAGATAGTAGGATTGTAATTGTGAAAAGCGATGGAAATTGAAACACAGTAAAAAAAATTTATCCGTCCGATTCGTAATCTTCAATAACTCCTTGCTGATCTTCTTCTTCTTCTTCTTCTTCTTCTTCTTCTTCTTCTTGATGTTCTTCATCCCGGCTGTGTGTAAATTGCGTCAA
>WSXT02113602.1:0-11129 GCA_011762715.2 Neuroterus valhalla
AATCAATCATCATCAATCATCAATCATTGATCAATTATTCATCAATCAAACATCAATCAATCATCAATCAATCATCGGCAATTCCGGTATATAGAAGTATATCTGTAATGCTGAAGGAGAATGGACTCGAATATTACCAGTCGCGACAGAATTTTGCATGATATTCTCAGTTTTTTTGGGAATTTTTTTTTTAATTAATTCTATCCATCAGACTTTCCTTCAATGGAAATGAAGAAAAATGCTAACTTATTTCCGAAAAATAGGAAGCTCAATTAGAACTTGAAAAATAAATTGTGTATGTATCCAATATAATATCATATTCTACTTACGAACAGGATTCAGCGAAATCATGAAAGTGGAGAGTATAGTACAAATCAAAAATCTCATTTCGACACAAGCGGAGAAATAATTTTCAGAAAATTTCTTGAGCTCGAACAGAAAGGATGTTGGATATGTTTCACTGGTATATATACCATACATCGTCTCATTATTAGCTTAACCATTATCTCCATCTACGCCGTAGAATACCGTTGAGATAATAGAGTATTGCGTAAAGGGGATTTTGATTGCTACGAAAAGGTAAAACTTCATCTATTTTCCTTGAAAATATTAAGTATCAGAGACCGAGTTTTCCGAAATCTCGATATCAACCTTCGCGCGAGAATATCGAACCCAGCTAATAAGAAAAGACTTTTCAAGATTATATTTTCTAATGTCATTCCTGTAGATTTATACTCAATATATAGGTTGAACTTCAAACTATTTTGGTAGAAATTTTTGTTCTTTGGAAATAAAACTATTGTATTAAAGAATCCAAATATTATTTTTGAATAGAATTCTTTTTTCGGAATTCATATTCTGGGGTTTAGACTTCTTGGATTTCGAGCTTTCTTTGGATTTTCATTTCTTGGGTTTAAAAATGATCCTGATTGCATTTTTCAAGCTGTTTCTCTTTTGGGAGGGTATACATATACCCTGTGCGAGGCGCCCTAACTGGGAAAAACGAGAACACTCCGTCACGAAAAATGCGACACAAAATGTCTATAGCATGGCACTAACACAGCGTTCTCTATCGCCCCCCCCCTCTCTCTATTTCTCCTTCCCTCCCGTTCTGAAGGCCGGTGTAGTATATGTACAGTAGACTCTGCGACTCTTCCCGTTCTCACATTTCTCCTCTTGCTGGGGACCACACTCGACGCGCCGCGTATGTGTATTGAACACGGATTTACACGTTGCGCGCAAGTAAAGGCATTTATAATGAAGATTTCTGATATTTATTCGTCTGAAAGTTCATGTCTACATTTAACACTTGAAACTGACAAACTTTATTAATTTAACTTCTTTGAAATTTGAATCTCGAATTTCGATTAACTTTACACTTCCTGCTACAATATTTCTTTTACTGGCGTGCATGTATGCATAAAGTGAGAGGATAGCTGTTTTCTTCCAATTGATGAATGAAATAACAATCAAATTTATGATTTTCTTTCAACGCGAAAGTGCGTTGTTCTTTCGTTCTGTCGGCGGTCCCGCGACCGCTCTACTTTTTTCCAAAATATGTCTTTAAAAGAATCGTGTCTTTCGGATGTTGCTCTTCGTGCTTAGTACTTTTCATAGTGTAAAGCATATACAGAGTTGCAAATATTTCAAAACTGTTGGAAACCTCTACTTTTTAGAATATTATTAAATTTGTTTTAATTTTCAAATGATGAAAGTTTTGAATGAATTCACTCAAGGCTCTATCGACCTAAGGAAACACATTCTGATTGCCATACTCGCCCTTGAAATTCTTATCTCGCATAACTTGTCTGGCAATTGGAGTTTCTCACTGTCTGAAATTCGTTTTCACGAATAAAACGAAATATATACTTATTGGAAAATAATTCAAACAAAACGCGTAGAACTTTCTTTTGTTATTAATTTGGCTTATTATTACTTCTACTCGTCTTCCATAGGTTAGTCGGAAAATGGCAATTTTTTCATTTTGTCATGTGCGTTATCATGATTTGCACAAAAGCTATACGATTCATAAAGAAATTATTAGCAGATAATTTGTTCATCTCTTTAAAATGAACAATTTTTCCCTTCAGCAATTTTTTTGTATCTCGAATAGTTTTTCTGAAAATGAGATTTCCGATTCTTAACAGAATTTTCTGAACAAAATTTGTAGAACTTTTTGAAATGAATATTTTTGCTTCACAATTTTTCTTTGTACCTTGCATAGTTTGACCAGAAATATGAATTTTTAATTTTGAAAAAGCTTTTACGGTGGATAAAACCAGAACAGTTGGTCGGAAGTAGCTGGTTGACGAACTCGTCCTTCCTTCTCTGACCTTGAAAAATGTGCCAAAGTCTAATCCAACATGAACATCCTTCCAAGAGTTATCGATTCTACAGATAACAGACTAGACAGACAGATAGACATCTTTGTAAAAATTGTTTTTGCTTACTGGGGGGATGTCAAAACTTGGAAATTCCATTAAATATACGAAAATCGTTTTTCACATAGAACCAATACCTTCTACTTAATCAAGCTTTCTCATTTCAAGCATGTGAGAAATGATATCGTAAAAGTTTGAAAGAGCACATGAAAAGAACAAGCAAAATTTATTGATTTTGCGAAATTACAAAATTTTACAAAAAATGGAGTAAGTTAAGAGATACTTAGAAGTTTTGAAAGGGATCTAGATTTGTAATGTTTTGAACAAAATATGTAGATTTTTTTTTCATTTGTTCAGTATAAGCGATTAACTATTTTAAAAATATTATTCGAGAGTTATTCGGAAAGAACCATGATGAGAATCAATTATTTGAGTGCCAAGTAAATTTGCATCATTTACATATGTTGCAGAGTTGTCAGTTGGTCGTAGAGGCAAAGGTATGAGCTTTGGAGCCACGCTGTCTGGTTGCGGGTTCGATTTCTGCTTCGCCTTCTGGAAGAGTTTCAGCGTGCCACGGAGAGTCGTGAGCCCAGTACCTCCAGGATTTTTCAAGCTCCCTAAGTATTAAGTAGCTTGATGGTTTGGAACTCACCTCAAACTGTAGGTCCTTCTTACCTCTGAGTTGATGGTGACGTGTGCAAAAGGATAGAGAGAAGGTAATGCAGAGACTCTAGAATCCGTAACAGGGAGAATGCATAGACAACCATTCTTAAATTAACCATGCTTTCAACACATATAATTAAAAACTTGCCTACAAACAGATTGAGAATATAGTTTTTGTTCTAATCACTCTTCAATAATTAATCATCAGTTCATCGCTTATACCAAAGACATTAAGAATTGTGTCTGAGCATTATTTACCAATTAAAATACTGAAGATAATCAATTGAATAAATGTTTAGAAATTATAGCAACTATCATAGTTCTATTCGTGGTTATAGTAATAAAGAAGAGGATATTTGACATTTAGAAGCGGAAACTTACCAGGAATTGAATGACTGAAAATTAGTAGACACCCTGCCAGTTTTATATTTGCTAAAAGTAAAACCAAAATACTTTGTGTTAATGTTTTCCTCTTGTTATATATCAGTTTTTGGTACATTTAGGACATCGATCTTTTTTCTCTAATTTTCCACTTTTGTAATGTATCTGGAGAAAGCTTGAGTTCTCATCAAAAGGTTCAAAAGAGCATGAAGCAACACAATTCGAACGAGGCACTTGAATTTTTTGAAAAAACTAAGAACACTTAATGACTCGGACAGTGGAGAAAGCGAGAAATATAATGAATAGAACGATGGTACCCAGTTATTTTTAAATATTCTTTAAACATCACTTTATTAAAGCTTCTATGATATGTTTGTCCTTATAATTATGGAATGATGATTTGGAAGACTTGCAGTCTAACGTTATTCGCATTATGGGTGATTTTTTTTTATGGAGTAAAAAACGGAGAAATGCTCATGCACTAACTGCATTCGAACCTTGGGGACCACGGACCTGATATACGCACTTCACACAACTATACACAAAGTGTACATATACGTGAAGTCCACTCACGAGCGCATAATCCACAAGAGACGAAGGTGAGTGTGGGTCTTAGGAAACAGCACCTACCCACTCAACCTTCAACTCCTTTTCCCTGCCAACCTATTTCTCCGAATCCGCTTTCGCATTACTCCAGGGAAATGGGGGTAAGGCCAGCACGCCGAGCTTCGGCTTTCCTGCTATTTTTCCGGCTGCTTGCCTTTCGTAAGTCCTGCGCTCGACCCTACCAAGATGTACGCATCGTCCTCAGCAGCACGACAGTGTCGCGCAACGGACTCGTCGGCCTTCGACATCTTGGCAGGGTCTTATCGCCTAGTACCTCGAGGCTTCACATTCGGCGTCGCCTCTTGGTACGCCCTACACCTTACGGTTCCTGGAAGATGGTCAACCAAGGAACCATCGCGTGCCGCTGCACAGAGGTAACAGTGCGGAGTACTCTCGCACGCCACGGACCTGCGTCTCTTTCTGCCGCAGCTCTAGCAGCACGCCTTTCTGTCCGGACCGGTGCAGCCCGCTGCCATATGGCCTCGACACGTGGGACCAGCTCACGAACCTTACACTCTACACCAACTGGTTTCTCGATGGCAGCGGACAGTTTGGCTCTGCCCCCTGCCTTATTTCCCACTTCAATGAGGATGTCATCATCCCGCGTTTTGCGAACACCCTTGATTTTAACGCGCAGGGGGTCCGGGTCCACCGTCCTCTGAATGTCACGGAGGACCTTGGCATAGCTCGAATCCTCGGACAGCTTGATATGAATTGCCTCGGGACGAGCTCGCTTTTGAACCTCCTCCTTCTTCATCACACCTAGTCTTCACCTTCTTTAGCGCAGGCTTGCCCACGCTGGAGTTTGGGGTATTCGCAGTGGATTCTCTCATCCTCTTCTCTTAGGCTGAGGAGAGAGATTTTCCGGCGTCTTCATCCGTATGAGTCCCCTGCTCCGATTGCTGAGGTACAGAACCAGCAGAAGCTGACAATACTGCATTTTCCTTCTCCACCCGTTTATCCTCAACTATCCTCTTGCTAAGAAAGTATCTATGTGAGGCTTCATAACTCATGCTGGTGCACACTTTGAAAAAAAAACTTCCTCAATCAGGTAATATTCCATGATTATGTGCAAACCTGTGATAAATTTCTAGATAAAAATGGAGTTCTTCATTTTTCAGTTGAATCAAATCTTCCTATTTTGTGAGATCGTGATAATTCACAAGCACACAAATCTAACGCTGATGGTGCTGAAAACAGGAAATCAAGTATTTCTATTACTGATAATAATGGAACTTAACTGCTTTTAAATATGCATAAAATATAACGTAATAAGGCTTCTGTGGCCGTTTATTTCCGTATTATTAGGGATTGACAATTTGGTTGATGTGCAATCGAATGGTTCGCTTTCACCACAACTGTCGCCATCACTCGTTTTGAGTCGTACGAACTCAATTTTTGATATTATTAGTTTTTCTCTTTTACATCTGAAATAAAATCTATTTTAAAATAATTAATTCAAAATCGAATTGAATTATGGAAGTTTCACGTCAAAATTAAAAAGAATAATTCGCCCAAATGAAGCATGTCTAGTTTGGACGAGTTTTCCTAACCTGGCTCAAAAGACAAGAAAACTAGAGCACGTTCGTGAAGCTGGCATAGGAACTTTTGGTAACAAACTCTGCCTTTTGTGCCAGGAGTTTCTAGGGTTCTTTCTACTGATATTAATTCATCAAGTTCAAGTTTCCGGTAAATTTTTCTATTTTCAGATTGCTACTACAAAACTGATTGGAAGACAGAATTAGGCAACAAAAATTTAGAGGGTGCATGGATAATACTGCGGAATGGAATCTTCGAGAGTGCTTCGGAAGTGTGTGTTACTGAGACTGTGGGAAGAAAGTCCGGTAATGCGTAGTGGAATGATAAAATAAGCATCGCAGTCAACAAGAAAAAAGAAGCTTACTCGAGAATGTTGAATACTAGGGGTCTTGGCGATAGGGCAAGGACTAGGGTCATGAATGAATATAGGCATAAAAAGAAGAAAGCAAATATTCTAATGAAAGAAAACAAGGTTAAAATGAAAACGGAAGAGAATACGAAAATGCAAAATGATTTCAAAGGAAATAAGAAACTATTCTGGAAATGGGTTAAGAAGACTAGAAAAGGAAATACTAGTACTGAGGTAGTCGGAATCAAGAATGCTGATGGCGAAATGGTATGGGATTCGGACAAAGTGAAAGACTGTATGCGGGATTCTTTCAAGAAGATGTATGAAGGTGAAGCCGCGAAGACTAACAACAGTAGCACAGGAACGGATACGCTAGACAGCTCCGATGTAGGTGGCGGAAGCGGAATCGGTATTGACAAAATTATTTCCGTAATTAAAAAACTAAAGAATGGTGAAGCTTCCGGTGTGGATGGCATTTCTTCTGAAATGCTTAAGTTCGGTGTTGGAAACTTGTTTGTGTAACTGTGTAAATTTATGAATATGTGTGCTGTGAATAGTGAAGTTCCGAATGATTGGAGAAAGGCGATTATTGTCCCTATCTACAAGGAAAAGGGTGGTCTAGGCAACTGTAATAATTATAGAGCGATTAGCCTTCTAAGTACTTCGGGAAAAATATTTACCAAAATTCTTATTAATAAAGTCATGCATGGAAAAAGAATTAGCATTGAATCAAGAAAACGCGTTTTCTTGTCCGTATTTGAAATTGCCATTCACTTGATCCAAGAAGATATACTTAGAATCAAGTGAAATTTACTTGACTCATAGTTATGTTTTCGAATCAAGTGAATGGCGATTTTAAATACGGAGAAGAAAACGCGTTTTCTTGACTCAATGCTAATACCTTTTCCATGCGAGAGTAGCAAAGGAGAGAATCTGGGAAGTTTAATGTGTATTTATGCCAGGGAGATCATGTGCGGATCAGATATTTAGCTTGAGACAGATCAAAGAAAAAAGCCTAAAAGTAAACGAAAAAGTTTTCTGTGCAATCGTTGATCTGGAAAAAGCTTTCGACAAGGTGAATAGAGCTAAACTTTGGGAAGTCCTAAAAGAATATGGAGTGACTGGGTGGCTTCTGGTAGCAATACAAGCAATATACAATGGTAGCAAAGCAAGTATGAGAGTAAATGGACAACTAAGCGATTGGCTTGATATTAGGCTGGGCGTTAGGCAGGGATGCGTTATGTCCTCTTGGTTGTTTAATAAATACATAGACAAATGTCTGAGAATGGCTCTCTTCGACGAAGAAGGTGTTGATCTTGGGGCAGTAAAGGTTCGTGGCTTTGCGTTCGCAGATGACAAGATCGTTACGGCAGAAAAACTCGATGATTTTCACAGGATGTTGAGCAGACTGGATACCAGCATGAAGAACATGGGTCTTAACATCAACGTAAATGTGAATAAATTATGGTGTTTGAAAGTAAGGATGCGAAAACAGATTGCAATATTACCCTAAATGGAGAGAAACACAAGAGCTTGTATGAAAAGATGCAGGAATGTGAAAGAAGCAAGAGATGTATGCCAAGATAGGGATGTTTGGAGAGCAATTGTATATAAGAAAGAGTGTGAAGCCTGAAACGAACGATTTTGGATACTACTTGTCCCGTGTAAGGATATCGCTTAGTGGATTATTTTAATGGCTTCGCGAAACTCTTTGTTCGGGGTGTTTGCTAGAGAGATCAAGATGCGACCCGTGTCGGAGCGATGTTGCGCAGGACGAGTGTGTCGTTTGAAAACAGAAACAGGCTGGACCTACTTTTGCTGTGTACTGTTTTCCATCAGGTCTACCTCTCATGTTGCCGAAGTAGCCTCGCGTATATTCATTCTGCCTAACAAGTCAATCGAAGCCTCTGTTTACTAAAAATGCCGCGTTCCAAGCGAAGCTTTTGGATTCAAAAATTAGGATTGAAAATGAAATCGGTTTTTTTTCTGTTCACAAAAAACTTGCAACGAATTCTAAGACTGATCTAATACCTATCCCTGCCTCCTTCTCATACACATCCCTTGCTCGAAATTTCCCATGTCAATTCCACTTTCCAATCTTTCCATATTAATTCTCTATTTTCCAGCAGTACGACGAGGCTGTAAACAAGCGAGCTATGCTTATTCCGAAAGGGATTGAGCTTAATGGTATAATGATAATAACAATAACAATATAATGATAATAATAGCTCTTGTTGGTAGCTCTGAGAAAGCATCCAGAGGTGACGCAATCAGTTACCCTCAACAAACTCTGCTGCTGTGTAATGACAACATCATAACGAGACGAACTTTATATCACACTAATAACGTAATTGTGTGCCTGCCAAAATATCTGCGCAACAAATTTCGAACTTTTTTTTCATATTCTTAAATTATTTACATCTTGACTTTATCAGACACTTCATACAGTCCGTGGCTCGTGATAACACACCGGGTGATATAACCCAAGGTCTGTCTTCGACGAATAAAAATAATAGTACTAAAAATTTCCGGCGGCAAAAGTCAGCATCATGGACATCGTGAAAATACGTTCTGTATAATCACAAAGACTGACATCAGTGATAAAAGTTTCGTCCCTGTGAAATGAAGAACCTTACTTTGGAGGACATATGTTGCCGCCCAAGAAACAATCGCCGACCCTCAATATCGTTTTAGCAGAAAGAAGATTAACTAAAGAATATAGTGCGGATACTGACAAAGTGACAGCTTTTTCTTGGGGTTTTTCACAATTCCTTCTCAACAAAACTGTCAGTGATGTCACTTTTATCCCACTTTTCCAAGATGTTTCTAATGTTTCAAAAATTCCATCGTTCTTCTTATAATATATTCTTTTTTTGAGGAGATTTTTTTAGGAAGTGGTTAGAATAACTGTATTATTTCTTTACTAGTAATAAATGCACGGACGCATTCGCGCCCCTAGATTAGTATTTGATAGCATATAAAATCTAAACAATTAAAAATCCTCTATAAGAGAAATACAAAAAAAAGAGGAGTTAAAAATGTGTGGAAGAACTCAATGATTTCGAATTGAAAGCATTGAAAAATTGCAAAGTTTTTCGAGCAATATTGAATTGAAAATGTTTCGAATCAAACAGTTCAAAATTGTTTAGCATTTTCAAATAAGGAAAATATTTCCAATGGAATGAAAGTGACTTTTAATTGCACAATTTAAAAGTGAAAGCGGTCTAAAAGTAATAATTTGAAACAAAGAGTATTCGAGATTCGAAAAATTCTAATCACAAACATAAAAAATCGAGGAATTCAGGGGTGAAAATTTGAAAATCGGGCAATCACTCAAGTAAACAGCCGAAATCGTATAAATGATAAATCCTTTATTGTATGCATCACACAAATTATTCTTTTCTATTAACCGGCCAAAACTCGTTGATTTTTTCATAATAATCACTTCAAAAGTTTGCATTCTTTTCTTATTTTCTTTCATTGGCGAAAAGTCTGCGTGACTTTAAGTTTTCAATTGTGTAACGCTACTTTTTCAATCAACAGGAACTGATTGATGGTCTCTTTAAATAGCGCACTAAAGGACCCTACTAGAATGGAATTAAGCTAAATGAAACACAGAATTTTTGGGCGCCAGTCCTTGCTTGGGACAGGGGCAAACCAATCAAACCGAAGTAAGTGAGAAAAAGATAAAGATAACCGGGAATCTATATTCCAAAAGGGAGCGGAAACCTCACTGAACGCTAAACGTTTCAGGATAAAAAAAAGATAAAGGAAACCTCACGAACTTCCATAAAAAGGTTCACCCCAAAATAAAGAAGCGATAATCCAAACAAAAAAAAGGTATAAGGTAACGCTGCATTCAAAGATAAGATAATGCAAACTAAGCAAGATTGAGGAAAATTATAATAAAAAAATTAATAGGAACATAGAAAATGATAACAAAAGGTAAAGAAATAATAAAATAAGCGAAAGGTAAATTGAATAATTAATACGCGAAATCAGGGTCGACAAAAAAACTGCTAGCTCAGTCTGAACAAAAATGGTAGAAGGGAGGGTTACGTAATTACAAAGCTCAGGATACATGACAACAAAATTACACAATTTATTCAGAAATTTAAAGAAATCCAAACAATGACATATCATAAAAGAAACATTATAGCCATTCTAAAAATATAAAACAGTTCGAACATGGGTGCAGGGATCTCGAGATTACACATTAAAATTTACACAAAGATAAGGAAAATAAGGAGGAATCGCAATTAAATAATATTGAGGGGCGAATTGTAGAAAAGATACAATATCAGTCTCTGAATGACAATGTCAGAAGCTCACGTACATAATATCAGGGAAAATAACCTCAAAGGTCATCGAAAGTCGATAAAATTAACGAACAAAAGTGTTTTTCTTCAACAAATAAATAATGGGTTTGGAATAAGAATTCACAAACCACATTCAATATAGAATGTCCTAAACGAGCATAATAACGCAAACGGAAAAGGGGAACCTAATAGTGGGTACGATACAGGGTTCTAGTAAATACCAAAAAGCGGTTCGAAAATAAGATACAAATAGGGTTCTTGACGATGCAAAAAAAGGCCAAGCTCGCAAAGTAGATGAAAAGAGGTTCTTGAAAATGTACCTATGAGGTTCTCGGGAACAAACTCAAAAAATGGGTTTTCAAAAATAAATTCAAAAGGGGTTCTTTTAAAGTAGACACCAGGGGGTTCTCTAATATGAACCAAAATGGGGTTTTCTTAAAGTAACAACAATGGGGTACTCTAAAATTTGGGTTCTCTAAAATGAACAAAAAAGGGGTTCTCTAAAGTAGACAAGAAAAGGAAAATAAAAGGTAAAACATTAAGGGGTCTCATTATCAAAAAGGCAGGGGATCTTAAAGTAACAAAAAGCCAACATAATTAAAGACATTCGGCATTCGGCACTCCGGAACACAAACAAAATTAGCAAAACATATTATAACATATCAATAACGTATTCAGAAAAGTGCGGCATTTTATGGGAAGCGATAATATAAATTCGATTATTACCGATGATTTAGCCAAGGAGCAACTTATTTTGGAAAATAGGCAAAAATGCCAATAGATTTTGCAATGCGTCTTGGCGAAACCATTAACAAAAACGGCGTCCTACCTTGATTGATGTTGCTGAAGGCCGGGACCTCGTGTTGTCACGTAAGATTCACAATGTACAAG